>JAAWXA010000229.1:21167-31635 GCA_038090715.1 Florisuga fusca
TGGGAATGGCCTTTGTCTGGAGAGTCTGTGTCTGGAAAGGTGACTTTAGAAATGGTCACTGTATCACCACCACCAGGCAGAAGTTTATGTTGAGGCTCTGCACATGGTTTGCTCCTCGCCCTTTCTTGGTGTAGTTGGGAGGTGTTGTGAATTTTTCCTACAGTTTTTATTGCTCATCGTCATGCCCCATGGCCCCCAGAAGAATCCTGATCCACAGGTGAGGGATGGGCTCTGATTTCCCATTGCCTGGATTTCAGAGTTTGGCCTGATCCATAAAATAAATAAATAAATAAATAAATGCATACATACATACATAAACAAACAAATAAATAAATAGATCTCTGTGGCTTCAGAGCCACCTTTACAGAACCTTTGCCTCCCTGGAATCCTGTCCTCCAGTGACCTTCTCTAACAAGTCTCTGGGGAGGCTTTGTCAATAATGGGACCCAATGGGGCCAATCAATACTTCAAGATAATTTGGGTTTTTGTTTTGGCTTTAACTTCTAAAGAAGTTTTTTTTCAGTCTCATGTCAGTACCTGAGGATCATGAACTCAGTCCCACTGGCACCATGGGGCCCATTACAGTACTGAGCAGCCATGAGTCACCCTCATGTGGTGTTTTTAGTGTTCAGGACTTGCACAGCTAATTGGAGAGGCTCCAGTGTGGAGGGAGATTACAAAGAGCATCAAATAAAAGTTATTGAAAAGTTCTATTTTTTTGATTTTTGGTTTAGAATGTATATTCAACTACTATTGGTGCAGAGTATCTCTGAAAGAGGCCTGGATAGTGAGGAAAAGACTTTGAGATCCAACACTCCATGGAGAACATTGCTCCTCACCACCCCAAACACAACATTGCTCTCATTGGCTCCCTAGGAAGGGTTTGGGACAATTTGGCTCCACTCCCTTGTCACCAGCTCCTTGTCACCACCACCTTGTTGCTGCCACCACTTGTACCCTCTATCCAGCAGCTGCTGCTCGTTCAGCTCACTCCTGTCCCCATGCTGCCACTTCATCCCCACCCACCCACCCCGCATGGCACCAGCATCATCGGGGTCTCTGCGGGGAGCCCCGAGCGCTGGCAGCGATTGTCCTGTCACACAATGAGGGGATGGGGGCAGCGGCAGCGAGCCTGTTCCTGCCCTGCCTGCAGGACACCTTCCCTTAGGGGCAGGAGAAACCTCAGAGCCCGGAGTGCACTTTGCATTTCCCCCTAAGAAAGGGAATGGTCCTTCTTGGCATCACCCAGCACGCACAGAATGTCCTGGCTTTGGAAGAAAACTCAAGACAAAAAGGGGGGACACCCACTCCCACTTGCTCACGGGTGCCGGCCGTGCCCTCCATGCCTCCCACCAGCCCTGGCCCCGCCGCGCTGGGTTTGCCCGGCGGCTCTGCAAGTGAAGAGGGGAAAGGGGGAGGTGGGGGCCAGGGAATCCAAATATAAAGAGTCTCCAGCTGAGGCCAAGCAAAGGTCAGGCTGTCCCACCAGGCACTGCTCTGGGGGTCACACGGGGGTGGCAGAGCAGTGGCACGGTGCCACGTGGAGGTGCTGAACAAGTGCCAGCTGCCAGCCAGAGGTGACAAGTGGTGGTGACAAGGTGGCAGTGGCAAGGTTGCGGTGGCAAATTGTCCCTGTTCCGTCCTGGGCGTGTTGTATCTTTTCCTCCCCTCAGACTTCTCCCCTGCAGGCTGCAGCTGGATGTTACAGCTCCTTTGCACCAGCTCCCAACCCATCTCCCTTAGAGAACTGCTGCACTCAGGCACAGCAGGAGTTTCCGTCTTTGAAAGCAGAGAACAGTAAAGCAATAAAGTATCCCTATTATTCCCTTTTATTCATATAATTATTAGAACTAGCTTTAGAATTACTGAAAAAATATATATATTTAATTGTATCTTCCTTCAATAATTAAAATATTTTTAGCTCCATCCATCAATATTCTTATATTTTCTTCCATCCCACCGTTGGTTGGTATGTAAGTGAAAAGCTGTGTGGTTCTCAAAGCCTGGATGGTGTTCGACCACAAGTCTTTATTTGGACCTAACGTGGGGCACTAAGGGCTGAGATAACAAAAGATCTGATCAGAGCATGTTAAAACAAATTAGTTACAATTATTCCCTGTATGGTTTGAAGAGTCGCTGGTCACCATGTTGGGTTGGTTTGGTCTCAGAGATGTTCTTAGAGCTGTGGGATGTCACAACTTTTTCTCTCCTTGTTCCTTATTTTTCTGGCTGTCAGCTCTGGAGCCTGCTCAAGGGCGTCACTGTGTTCTTCTGTGTGACACTGATGGTGACACTGACCTGGATCTGCACCCAGAATGAACATCTCCTCCGTATTTTATGTGCCACCTCCTGCAGACTGTTAATAATTACAGTTCTCACCATTTCTCTTATGAAAAAACAATGCAGGAGACATCTCTGTTCTTTGGATGTCATCTCCTGGACATTATTTATAATTACACTTTTCCCTTTTTATCTTTTATGGAGGGGTCATAATTCCTGATCTTGTCATTCTCCCTATTGCTAATTACAGTAGTTGATTTTTTAAAATTTCTTCTATATTTGGGATGTCAAAACGTGTACAGTCCTATTAGTTCGAACCAACATGGCTCTAGAGGACCCATCAAGGATGAAGAGGCAGATGAAGTATAATTACAATAGCTGAGACCTTGTTCTCACTTCACCTTCCCAGATGTGTTCTGAAAATACAGCACAGCAGAGAGAGAACAGTCCTGAAGGTTCCTGGAGTGTGTTGAAGAGACTTTCCTGACACAGCTTGTGAGGCAACCAGCCAGAAAAGACACCACAATGAACCTGCTGTTTGCAAACAGAGAAGGACTCGTGGTTGATGTGATGGTTGGAGGCCATCTTGGGCACAGTGACGATGAAATAATAGAGATCTCCATCCCTAGAATCACAGAAACATAGAATCATCCAAGTTGGAAAAGACCTCTAAAATCATCGAGTCCAGCTGTCCACCCTACAACCCCTAACCACAAAACCACCCACTGTAGCTCTTCATCTACCTGTCTTTTGAACACCTCCAGGGATGGTGCCCCCACCACCTCCCTGGGCAGCCTGTTCCAATGCTGAACCACTATTTCTCTGAACAAGTTTTTCCTCTTATCTAACCTTAACCTCCCCTGGTGGAGCTTTAACCCATTTCCTCTTGTCCTATCACTGGTCACACGAGAGAAGAGACCAGTGTCTGTCTCACTACCACCTCCTTTGAGGTAATTGTAGAAAGCAATGAGGTCTCCCCTCAACCTCCTCTTCTTTAAGCTGAACAGCTCCAGTTCCCTCAGCCTCTCCTCATAAGTCCTGTTCTCCAGACCCCTGATCAGCTTGGTTGCCCTTCTCTGCACCCTCTCCAGCACCTCCATGTCCTTCCTATCCTGTGGTGCCCAAAACTGCACACAGTGCTCGAGATGCAGAATCACCAAGGCTGAGGACAAGGGTAAGATCACCTCCCTGGCCCTGCTGGTCACACTGGTCCTGAATCAGGCCAGGATGGTGGTGGCCTTCTTGGCCACCTGGGCACACTGATGGCTCATGTTTATCCAGCTGTCAATCAGCACCCCCAGGTCCCTCTCTGCTGGGCAGCTCTCCAGCCACTCCTCCCCAAGCCTGTAGTGCTGCTGGGGGTTGGTGTGGCCCAAGTGCAGGACCTGACATTTGGCCTTAGTGAAACTCATGCACTTGGCCTTGGCCCATCCATCAAGCCTGTCCAGATCCCTCTGCAGAGCCTCCCGACCCTCAGGCAGATCCACACTTCCACTTCCAGCTCAGTGTCACCTGCAGATTTACTCAGGGTGCACTCTATCCCCTCATCTAGGTCGTTGATAAAGATGTTCAACAGGAGCAGCCCCAGCACTGAGCCCTGGGGGACACCACTCCTGACCCCCCACCAGCTGGATTTAACTCCACTGACCACAGCTCCAACCAGTCTGGAACCCAGCAAAGCACATGCCCATCTAAGCCATGAGCAGCCAGCTTCTCCAGGAAAATGCTCTGGGAAACTGAGTCAAATGCCTTAATGAAGTCAAGGTAGACTTCTAAATCTACAGCTTCTCCTTCATCCAAGAAGTGGATCACCCTGTCTTAGAGGACTTTGGTGTCTTGTGGAGGGCTGGGTGCAGGCTTCCACCTCCTTCTCCATGGACATCTTGGGCATTTGCTGCCACAGACATTCCATGGTCACCCAGGGCAGCTGCTGACTCCTGAAGGGAGGTGGTCTCCCAGAAATCGGCACCCCAGATCTCCACAGCCCTTATATACCCCCAGGGTCACCATGGAGACCCCCATCACAATGGTGTCCAAGCAGCAGACCCCACATCACAAAGCCCTGGTGGTGGCTGTGGAGACTCCCAGGCCTGGAACTGGCTGGGACTGTGTCACAGAACAAGGGAATCATGGAATGGGTTGCATTGCAAGGCTGAAAGATCACCTAGTTCCAACCCAACCCCATTCCATGATTCCATGATCCCACTCATCTGAAGCCAACCCTGCCCCTGTCCCCATGGAACTCACTTTATAATTCCATTCCCCCCATCAGCCTCAGTCAGCAGCACCCTCTCCTTGATTACTCAAGGATGAGCTTCCCCTGCTCCTCCTGCTGCATGATCCTACAGATCATTCCCATGACCCTCCAGATCATTCTGAATCACAGAATACCTCAGGCTGGAAGAGACCCCTGAGCATCTCCTTGTCTGAGTCCCTGCTCAAGGCAGGATGAACCAGATGAGGTTGCTCAAGGGTTCCCCAGCGTGGCTTCATCCACAAAGGGCCTGAGAGTGCCTTTTGTCCCACCACAAAGGGGGACTATGAAGAGAGTCAGCATTTTTGGCTCAAGTCTTTTGATTTTAGTCTGAGCCACCTCTCCCAGCTTCTTATCAAGAACTTGCTGAGGGTACACTCCATCCCCTCATTCAGGTCGCTGATGAAGAGACTGAACAGAAGTGGACCCAGTACTGATCCTGGAGAACACCACTGGCCACAGGCCTCCAACTTGACTCTCTGGCACCCATCACAACTCTCTGAACTCTGTTCTTGAGCCAGTTACCAATCCACCTCACAGTCCAACCATCTGTCACACATTTCTCCAGTTTTGTTATGAGGATGTTATGGGAGAAAGTGTCTAAAGCTTTACTGAAGTCAAGGTAAATGACATCCACTGCTCTCCCTTCATCCACCCATTTGGTCATCCATTTGTAGAAGGATATCAGGTTAGTCAAGGAAGATAATCCACTAAAAGAAATAACTCAGATATTGTGGGTGGTTGCATTGATACAAGCTGCTTGCTGAGTCTTTGCTGCTTGGAAGCAGGAGGCTGGTTATGAAAGTGAGAAAACAGGCAGATTAATTCAGCTTGATAATTCTAAGCTACCTACAGCTATAACTTGGATGATTTTGTATTGATGCATACAGATGTTCAAGGATGAACCCTACTCAGGTTTGCAGTGGGGCAGAAAGGGTTTGCAAATTAGTGTACCCTCAGCACTGAGAATGAGATACAAAACTGGGAAAGCCAGACAAAAATCCTGCAGACAGATCTGTGCTGTGCATCAGGAGTATTCATAATATTGAGCTGGACAAACTGGAGAGGTGGGCCCAGGTGAACCTCCTGAGGTTCAACAAGACCAAGTGCAGGGTGCAGCACCTGGATCAGAACAATCCTCACCATCAGCACAGGCTGGAGGATGAGGTTTTAGGAAGCAGCCCTGCAGAAAAGGACTTGGGGGTGCTGGTGGATGGAAAGCTGGACATGAGCCAACAGTGCACGCGTGCAGAAGGCCAGAAGGGCAATCACATCCTGGGCTGCATCAAAAGAAGAGTGTCCAGCAGATTGAGAGAGGGGATTCTGGCACTTTGCTTTGGTAAAACCTCACCTGGAGTACTGCATCCAGCTCTGGAGCCCTTAATAGAGGAAGGACAGGGGCCTGATGGAGGGGTTCCAGAGGAGGGACACAAAAAAGATCAGGGGACTGGAACACCTCTCCTGAGAAGACAAAATGAGGGAGCTGGGGGTGCTCAGCCTGGAGAACAGAAGGCTCTGTGGAGACCTTCCATTACTGAAGGGGCACTACAGCAATGCTGGAGAGGGACTGCTTGCAAGGGCCTGTAGAGGTCCCTTCCAACCCAAATTATTCTGTGACTCTCTGTTCTTCTTATTTTCAGCCACCTCAGTTACAATGAAGAGTGCCCAGAGCTGTCCCAAGATGGGATTTTGAGGCCTATAGACCTAAAAATGTCTGGCTGGGCCCTTTGCAGTCCTGACACACAGCCAGGCTTCCTCAGCACCAGAGCCACCTGCACCTTCCTTTTCCCCACCTGCCATCACTGCCTCCTGCTTCCTGCTCCCCCCACACCCTGGGGACACTTTCTCAGGCCCCCCCTCCCCTCCCCTCCCCTCCCCTCAGGGGGACCCAGGCAGACAGCAAGAAACTTTGGACTTGGACTCTGCCTTGGACTTGTGGAGAAAGAAGCTTCTGCAGCTTCCTCTCCTTGCCTCTTGAGCAATTGTCATGGGCTCAGCATCAACCCCCCAGAGGGCTCCTGACACGTGAGCTGGGCTCCTGGGATGGAGGGAGCTGCTGGCAAGTGGGCAGTGCTGCAGAGAGAGAGCTCTGGGCAGGAGCAGCTCCTCTGCAGAGCGCAGCAGGGCTGAGGGCACTGCCAGGGTATCTCGGGGAGATGAGCAAGGCAGAGAGAGCTTCAAGGGGGTAAAGATGGAGGGGATGAGTGCCAGCTGAGTGGAGGAGAAGCTTCCCAGCTTCTGACAGGGTGAGTGTCTGGTGCAGGGCAGTGCTGGTGCAGTTCCTGGAGGCAGCATCTCCTCAAGCTGCAGAGCCAGAGCTGATATCAGGGAGCTGGAAGGGGGGAAGGGGCTGGAGGTGGAAGGGGAATTGTGAAGAGGAGTGAGTGAGTGAGGGTGTGTGTGCAGGCAGGGGTGGCCAGGGCTGTCCTTCAGAGCAGGGTCCTGCAGCCCAGGGGCTGTGTGCTGGGGCAGGGACTCTGCTGCCTGCCTGCCTGCCAGGGGCAGCTCTCAGCCTGCCCGGGGAGCTCCCTGGTGCTGGCAGAAGCTGTGGCTGGCAGGAGACAGGGAGCACAGGGCAGGCTCCTGGTGCTGCTGAGAGAGGGATGAATTGCTCAGGGCTGCTCACAGCTCCAGCTGATGCCCAGAATAGTTCTGAGGGGACTTTCCAGGAGTCCCTTCAGGGCAGGGCTTTCCTGCTCCACTCTGGGCTCTCCTCAGGCTCTGCTTCCACTTGTCTCTCCAGGACATGGAAAGCTCTTTCTGCACTCTGCAGAAGGCACAGAGACGCCAGTTCTCCTCAGCCCTTGTCTGAGCTGCTCCTGAGCCCCTGCACAGCCAGAGATGCCCCTGGACAGGTCCTGCTGCTGCCAGGAGGGGTCTGCAGGGCAGAGCTGAGCACTCAGGGGGTGGGATGGGGGCTGTGAGCACTGACAGTGAGGCGAGCTGGGGACAGAGAAAGAGCTGCAGGCAGCAGAGATGGGCAGGGATTGAGAGGGAGCTGCTGCCTGCAGGGAAGATGATGGCAGGGGGGATTCCTGCACCTCCCAGCCATCCCCTGCAGAGCTGCTGCCCTCCCTAGAGCTAAACCCTGCTCTCTGTCACACAGCACAGTCCCCCAGCCCTTCAGATCATGGGCACTGAATTCTGAGGATCCTCCCAGTAGCACTTCCCGCACCAGAGAGGAGAAATGCTGGACTCTGCCTGTGTCTCCCTGTCGTGACTCTCTTGGCAGCAGAACTTTGGCAGGTTCCCCTCTTTCCCCTGCTGCTCCCCTCATTCTTCCCCTTCTTTTTTCTGGGTTGGGGTGGAGGATTCAGGTGTAGCTTAACATTGATGCTGCAGGTCCTCTTTTCCACTGTGTCCAAGGAGGAAAAACATGCAAAACGCCTGAGATTAGGTGATGTAGGGACTGCAGGGTGTGGGGCTGGGGGTCAGCCTACCCTCCTGTCAGGATACCCCATCTTTAGGGTCTTTGCCTCTTTCTGCAGGTGACAGCAGGACTGATGGACAGAGCGGCTGTCCTCACTCTGCACTAAGGGACAGTCCCTTTGCCTCTCAGCACCCTCAGGGTTTCACTCGCCAAGCAGCAGAAATGCTGAAAGTTTTGTGAAAATGCAAAGGCAGATTTGGTTTCCCTGAAAAGAAGTTAATTTTTAAAATTAGAAATATTTGCCCTGACTTCTCTGTCTTATCTTCCGTAAGAGTGCAGCATCTTCATAGGCATGAGATGTCCAACAGCAGCTCCATCAGGCAGTTCCTCCTCCTGGCATTTGCAGACAGGCGGGAGCTGCAGCTCTTGCACTTCTGGCTCTTCCTGGGCATCTACCTGGCTGCCCTCCTGGGCAACGGCCTCATCATCACCACCATCGCCTGTGACCACCACCTCCACACCCCCATGTACTTCTTCCTCCTCAACCTCTCCCTCCTCGACCTGGGATCCATCTCCACCACTCTGCCCAAAGCCATGGCCAATTCCCTCTGGGAAAACAGGGACATCTCCTACAAGGGATGTGCTGCACAGGTCTTTTTCATGTTCTTCCTATTTGGTGCAGAATTCTCTCTCCTGACCATCATGTCCTACGACCGCTACGTGGCCATCTGCAAACCCCTGCACTACGGGACCCTCCTGGGCAGCAGAGCTTGTGTCCACATGGCAGCAGCTGCCTGGGGCACTGGGTTTCTCAATGCTCTGCTGCACACAGCCAATACATTTTCCCTGCCCCTCTGCCAGGGCAATGCCCTGGACCAGTTCTTCTGTGAAATCCCCCAGATCCTCAGGGTCTCCTGCTCACACTCCTTCCTCAGGGAACTTGGGCTTCTTTTAGTCAGTATCTGTTTAGTTTTTGGTTGTTTTGTTTTCATCGTGGTGTCCTATGTGGAGATCTTCAGGGCTGTGCTGACGATCCCCTCTGAGCAGGGAAGGCACAAAGCCTTTTCCACGTGCCTCCCTCACCTGGCTGTGGTCTCCCTGTTCATCAGCACTGGCATCTTTGCCTACCTGAAGCCCCCCTCCATCTCCTTCCCATCCCTGGATCTGGTGCTGTCATTTCTGTACGCGGTGGTTCCTCCAGCAATGAACCCCCTCATCTACAGCATGAGGAACCAGGAGCTCAAGAATGCCCTGAAGAAACTAATGTCTGGATGAATTTTCAAAAGGATTAGAATGAGTTAATCTACAATTCTCTCCTAACATAACTCATTAGAAAACCCTCTATTCTACACAATTTTTTTTATTGGGTTTGGTTGTAGATACAGTTTATTTAATTTAGGTTTTTTCTTTCTTTTCCCATTTGAATATTTGCCCGTATATTAACGTCGTTATTTGTGCCATTCCTTTTCATGTGTCTCTCTATGTATTCTTTTACCCAGAGTCTGTGTGAATGAGGAGCTGTGCTCTCTGTGTGTGTTTAAACACAATAAAGAACCTTTAAGTGACTGTTTTCCTGAGGCCCTTCCTTTGAGACCCTCTCTGGAGCTGCAAGGACGTGCCTGTGTGCAGAGGTGGAGGGGAAAGAGTCCTGGCACAAGGGCACTGCCCGGGAGCACCAGCGCTTGATCTTTTCCAAGCTGTCCACTTTCGACTTTACAGTCTCCTTCTGCACCCTTGGGTAAGGCCTGAGTGCTCTGGCAGCTTGATCACAGCCCTGCGGTGTGCCTTGTATCTCTCCTCCAGCATTCCTTTCAACACAAATGAAATAGGGGTCACTAAAAGAGAAACTGTAAATTCAACCCAAAATATAGCTTAGAGCATTTTAAAATGCTCCAGGCAGAGAAGAATGTGGGAAAATTCATTCTTCTCAACGGGTTTCTAATGTGGTAACACCTTCAGATATCTCTGCACTTCACCTTTTTCGCTGTGCAAAACATGCTTTAGAAGTGCTGAGAAGCGAAAAAAACCTCTAGTTCGGAGAAACTGCATCACTTTTCTAGCATCGCTCCAGGTCAAACAGGAGCCTGAAACAATTCTAAGAGTAATTGCCTGAAGGTTTGAAGGTGTTACAGCCTTGTATCTCTCTTCCAGCATTGCTTTCAACACAAATGATATTGGGCTCACTAAAAGAGAAACTGTAAATTCAACCCAGAATATAGCTTAGAGCATTTTAAAATGCTCCAGGCAGAGAAGAATGTGGGAAAATTCATTCTTTTCAACTGGTTTCTAATGTGGAAACACCTTCAGATATCTCTGCACTTCTCCTTTTTCGCTGTGCAAAACATGCTTTAGAAGTGCTGAGAAGCGAAAAAAACCTCTAGTTCGGAGAAACTGCATCACTTTTCTAGCATCGCTCCAGGTCAAACAGGAGCCTGAAACAATTCTAAGAGTAATTGCCTGAAGGTTTGAAGGTGTTACAACCTTATTTCACTCTTCCAAAGAATTGCTTTTCTGAAAATGAAATAGAGCTCACTAAAAGAGAAACTGTAAATTCAACCCAGAAT
>JAAWXA010000230.1:0-55078 GCA_038090715.1 Florisuga fusca
CTTCACCAGCCTGGTTGCCCTCCTTTGGACCTGCTCCAGCACCTCAATCTCCTTCCTGAAGTGAGGGGCCCAGAACTGGACACAGGACTCGAGGTGTGGCCTAACCAGCGCTGAGTACAGGGGAAGAATCACCTCCCTGGACCTGCTGGTGACGCTGTTTCTGATCCAGGCCAGGTATCTTTGAGGAGGGAGACTACACCCTCTCCAAACAACCTGTTCCTATCCTCAGTCACCCTCACAGTACAAAAAAAAGCTTTCTGATGTTCAGATGAAACCTCCCATGTTTGAGTGTGTGCCCATTGCCACTGTCCATTCACTGGGTTCCACCCAAATAATAAGCAGTAGATGAGACGGAACATAAGAAACTGCAGTCAAATATTTGGAAGTTACTTATTCACAGCAAGGGCCCTGAAACACAAAATGGTTGCTCAGTGACATTGCTGAATCTCCATCTTCAGAGATATGGCCAGAATTTGACTTGAGCCCCTGAACAATCTAATGCAACTTAGCCCTGATTTCAGCAGAAGATTCCACCAGGTAGACTCCAGAGACTTCTCAGCTGAAATATTCAGGGATATGACATGATTTACTCTGCATCCACATCTATGTTAGTGAAGTCCTTCATAATTTGTACAAATTTTTTTTGAATGGCCACATTTTCCAGCGTGGAGTTGCTGATTAGGAAATTAGCAGTCTGTATTTTTATTTAATGATTTAAAGCAATATAAACACCTCCCTGAACAGCAAGAAGCTTGCTTGTGTTTCATCAGATGACCTAACTGGCCACAGTGGTATTTCTAGACTATCAACTGTGATTGCAAAGATTTTCACTTAAAATCAATACTGAAACCAGCAAGTGAAAGATGGATTTTTTTTTTTTTGAGAATGTGTGTATGAATTAATGAGTAATGAATTAAGAAATCTGTTTTCAGACAGTTTTCCTTTGAATAGGAGCTCATTCACTTGTATAGAAGTGCATTAGAATGAAGCTGAGCTCCAGCAGCTCAGACAGATGATTTGTGTGCTGTTGATTGCCACGTGTTCTTTTATTTTTTTTCCTTGTGAGATGATTTTTGATTCTGCCCTTGCTTCATGTAGCTTGATTTCTAGGCATTGCTTCGTGTTTTATAGCCACCTTTTCAAGATTTTTACTGTTGTGCTTTTATTTGTAGTGTTACAGGGAGGAGGAGGTCAAAAAATGTCATGCTGTCTGTCTCCTGTGTGCCACAGATGTTCATTTTCAGCCTCATGGAGAAAAAAAAAATTGAAATTCACTATGTGTATGTGACAAAGTGTTTTTGAGGACAAGTGTTCAAATGCAATATTGTCAGGCTATTTTTAGCCAACTGCTGTCCCTATAGTGCTGTTTAAAGATTCAGCTCAAGCTGCTAATAGATATATTTATAACCATTCTGTCAACTGCCGCAGCGTGAGTGCTGTTACAGATGATAATTCTATTCTTGGAAGCAGTGCCATGGTTACCATTCCCCTGGCTGCTCAAATAGAAGCTATACATCTGTATACACTTAGCAACATTTTAATATACTAACACGTTTTTACACTGCAAGGAAGAACAAAGCTAGATTTGATGTTAAAAGAAATATTACAGGCAGGAAAGCACATGAAAAAATTAACTTGTTTAAGAAAATACATTGACTTCTTTAGTGTTACATATCGAATATGGCCTGGTCTGAAGTCTGTGTGTGAAAGAAACTGAATGAGGGTTTGTAACTGCATTTGACTGGCATTTATTTTTCATGCAAGCAGATTGACTTTACTGGTTTATATTTCATGTCAGATTGCTAATGTATAGGCTGTTAAGTACAGTATGAATGTGTCTATACATTCTTTTTGTGCTGTAAAAAGTCATTATGCTGAGGAGGGTGGCTTCTTAATATGCCTATTAGGAAATTCAGAATTTTACTAAATTAAGAGATTCATCTGCTTAAAGGTGAAATTTGATATGAAAAGTTTCACATGGCTTTTCTGTGCTCCAAGGATGGGTTCTTTCTTCCTTTGGAAGCCTCCAGCAGTGGCTCTAGGTGGCTGCCTGGCATCACAGCAAGCACCTGTGGTTTCTCTGGGGCTGGGTACCACATACAAGCTTCAGATCCTCCTTCATTTGAGTCCAGATCCAAGGTCCTGCAGCCTTCTGAGTCTCTGACTCTTTTGAGTAAAGGTTTGTTTAGTGATAATACAATGTCTGGGGCTCAACTGCTTTATTTCTCTTCTCTAAGTACCCAGGAGGCTTTAAGTAACTGTGACTGGAATGAGGACATCAGGTCCCACATTTAAATAACCAGCGTTTTTAGTGACAGCACTGTGATGCTGTCAGACCCCTGCGTGCTGACAGACTGAGGACAGGGAGTCTAGAGCTGCATGGTAGGGGACCTCTCATGGCTTTGGAGATTTTTGATTTATTTTTTTATATTTTGCTCTTAGCTTTTCAGGGAATTGGGATGTAGACAAGTAATGGTAAGAGGGTCTAAATAATGTTGATGATGAAGGTTTAGGGATCCTCCATGCTGGTGAAGAGATGACCTAGAAAAAAAAGAGATGACCTAGTTAAAAAAGAGATGACCTGGTCCAACTGTGACAATTCTGTGTGATTCCTGTCTCTTATACATTACACTATTGCTACTGTGGATTTGGGGAAGAGCTTCTATGAATCATGGACAGCAGCAGTTTGTCTTTAAATTCATTAGGTACAGATTTAAAAAAAAAACAAACTAGCTTGACTTTTATACAACTATTAGAATAATTAAAAGATCAATATGTTCTTCTGGTACATTGTTGTTGTCATTGAATATATCAGTTTTCTCTTAAATGAAAACATGAATTACAGATCATGCCTGCCAGAAAAATTGAAAATAAAATGAACTTTGTTTTTGTAGAAAGATTTGTAGAAAGATGAATCTTTTGAAAAAGATGGCATAAGTTATTACTGGTTTGGTTTTGTTTTTTTTAAGCTGTAAGAATTACTTGCTGAAGTTCTCAAATAAACAAAAGGATGTGTTTTTATTAGAATGTGCATAAGTTAAATTGTAGAATTTATTGCCACTAAATGTTAGGAAGACCAGAAGAATAGATATGTTCAACACAGAACAAGAGAAGTAGAAAACTGGATTTGATAGGAAGCTATTGTCTGGATGATTTAAATGCAATGTCTGTGCTAAAAACTTCTGTTGCTAGGTACTGGGAATAAATGAGAGTGATGACAATTTTTTTGCCTTGCTTTGTCACGTTCCTCATTAAACAGATATTATGGTCTGTTGTGGGATGCAAAGCTACATGAAGGTCTGGTTTGTTCCTGGAAGATAAGCCCTGTATGAAGAAAAGAGCAGCAGGGCTCAGTCAAAGGATTTCCTTACAAAATAAAAGGAAATGTTCCCAAGTCATCCTGTATATCAGAAATAATCTTATTGATGTACCTAAAATACTAAAGTGAAGTTTCTTTGGTTTGAGTGTTCAGAGGAAACTTTCTATTTTCAAGGTTTTTTATACTATTTACTGGTCTAATGAGTGGATTTTGTCAGATCTGATGAATTTGCTGTACAATTTAAAAAAAAATTTACTGGTCCTTTTCTTAATTATGTTACTTTTTGCACAATTTTCAGTAAAGCTTTCAAAAAATGTCGAAGTAATGTGGAAAGTTTTTTATGCCGATGGTAGGGCAACTGCTAGTTTTACTACTTGTGGACAATTTTTCTTGTAATCAATGCAGGCATGTCTTTTCATTTTAATGAAGAATGAACACATACGAATCCAGATTATTTTCATAGGCTTGCTCAAATTTTGCACCAGAAATATGAATCGTAGTGGAATTTATTATTTATTTTTTGAATTTTTACATGCCTGATTGTTTCCACAAATGACGAGGGTATCCAGCTCCTATTGTGAATGTAAAACAGTTCAGGCAAAATTGTGTACAAAGACTAAAATCCAATTTGAGAGGGACTGAATATGGCTTGGTATGCTCAGAATACTGCTTAGAATTTGTGTGGAATTCCTAGAATGTACAAGAGGCTCAGGTGTTGTGTGAGATGTTGTGTCAAGATTACAATGGTGAATAATCTTACATCCTGGCTTTGCATTTGGCTTCAAGTGGGGAAAAAAGAACCAGGAAAAATGTCATGCCAACGATTAATAGTGATTCTCCTTCTATGAAAAGAAAAAAATTAATTGATTGGCAGGAGAGAAGTTTTTACCTGATGTATACCTTAAAGCACATTACATCTGTGAGATTTACTGCTCTGGGATTAAAGCTACCCGTGTTCCAAAAGTGCCTGGAATAAAAGTATAAGAAGATGCTGCAAAGTGAAGGGTCTATCGGGTTGTAATATCTGAACTACAGAGCTTTTTAAAGATATAATAGGAATATTATCACATTAGATTAATTTAATAGACTAGCAGGAAAATGTGTACAATGTAATGGTCCAAAGAAACTTTATTGGACCATGAAGAACTTCACTGCATAAGTTGTTGGTGTGCCATGGCCAAAATTCTGGACATATATGTCTATGTAAATCAGTGAATACATATGTATCTTTGTGTGTGTGTGTATTTGTAGAGGTATGCACCTAGAAACAAGTGGGAAAGCTCGATGTTTGGTCTTGGGCATCAGACAAAATGAAAAAAATATCTGAAGTTACCATGAAATAAAAAATTTGCAAAGATGATGCTGGGGAACATGAAAAAAACGTGTTGGTGAAGAGGATAGCTTCAGAGGAAAGAAACACTTTATTGTTGAATAGCATTCCAGAGGTGACATCTAGATGTGATATTTTAAATGATGCAAGTTCTTTTTTGAAGTCTGATGAAGGATGTAGTGCTTCTCATATTGAAGGGTCAAAAGCACATTTGAGATTGGTGATTCAGGAAGTTTCCTGTTGAGTGGAAAACACTTATTGTTGTGCCAATCTAAAGGAAAGAGAGGAAGGCAGATGCAGGGTTGCTGATCAGCCGCATTTCAGTTTCTGAAAAGATAATGAAGCCTTTTCCACACATGGAGAAGACAAGGATGTAATTGAGCACAGTCAGTGTGGACTCACCAACCTCAGCTGGAGCTTGACCAACCTGATGTTTGTCTTGGCTGGAATGGCCAGTTCTTTGATGATGCTGAGATTATCAACAATCCAGCTGGTGAAACAGAATGCGTCCTCAGGAAATTTGTGGGTGATACTGAGTGATGGGTAGACATTGTAAGTGATAAAGGTTGAGTCCAGGAGTATCTGGGGATACTTGAAGTTGACGCAACAGGAATGTCAGTTCAGAGAGGAGAATTCAAAGTTCAGATGAAATAATCTCTGTAGTCAGGAGATGTGATGTTTAAGATGAGTCAAGAGTGTATCCTCATTGATAAAAGGGCACAGCTGTTCTTGCTTTCATGTATGATGGAGTCCTTTGTGGAGGTAAAGCAAGTTTGATCGTTGTTCTCAGACACATTTAATCTATTTCCTCCTAACATGCAGAAATCACACTGGTTTTATTACTCAATAATAGCGTAATAATAATGAAAGATGTCAAGCATGAGAGCAGTATTCAGTTTCAGTGGCTGTAAGAGATGGTTGCCAGATCTCCATGTTATCTTAGTGTTTTGGCAGAACCATGCTTTAATTATTTGATTTTTATTCTCTCCCAGACAACTGAGTTGTTTAAAGCAGTTGTTTCTTCTCTTCCAGAAGTTTTCCCATCAAATTTTTTTTTTCTATTCCTGCCAAGATTGCCTTTTATGTGAGACTGCAAAGGTGGTCCTGACAGATTGGTTCACAGTTTCATCAATATGCTGCTAATATTAATTTTTACATCTCCCTTTCATGAAACACAGATGGCCAGGTTTTTTAAGTGATTAGTGTGTGACTGAAATTGAGCTTTGACTAAGAGCTTGTTGGCTGAAACTCATCCCAGCTGAAGCAGATGACATAGGTTAACTAAGAGAGAGAGATAAGAAAGGAGGAATTTTGTTTCTTCAGAAAGTTATGGCTGCATTTAGTCGTCAAGGCGTATTTTGCTTGGCTTAGATTGTTTCATTTGCTTTTTTGATATGAAGAAAGAAGAGGCATCCAGTCATATTTGCTAACTTTCACTTAAGATGTGATTTTCTGCTTTTATTTTACTCACCAGCTGCTGCGTTTGGCTGATTTATCATTTTTCGTGGCTTTCTTTTTTCTTCAGAAGTATTGAATTCCAGTTACCAGGAGTGTGTCTGTGAAATGATGTATACCTTCCTCTGTTTAGTGTTTTCCATAGAACACATTACCTTTTGGAAAGAGCATTACTTTTCAGAATGTTTTTTTTTTTCTGTTTGGACTTCTAAGACCAACTTTCTAACTGTGTGTCCTGGTTTCCTTTCTCTTGACTGAGAACAGACTTCTTAAGGTATGGTTTGTAGATGGTGCTGCTGTCATTTGTCTTCTGATTGTCATATTAGTTGCTTTCCATTTAAGAAGTAATAATTTCCATAGCTCAGTTGGCAACAAACATGCCTGGCAGACAACAATGTTTATATCCCCATTCTACTGTACAAGTTTCAAGTAAATACCTGGGAGAAACCCCTGTATTTCAATTGAAATGTAGAAGAGAATTAAATTATATAAAAAATCTCTAAACAAAATATTGTTTAGTCATTATGAAGTTAGTAATGTTTTCAAAGAGAAATCCAATTCCATTTATTGGAGCTGCTCATCAAGAATTCCACCCATGTGTGCATAGAAATCATAAGTTTTTATGCAACTCTCACTTAAATTTATTTTATGTGTACTTAAGAAAATGTAGAAGTTTAATTTGCAAATTATTCCTTGGCAGGCATTGACTGGTTTCTGTGGTGATTCTTGTGTGAACTGTTTAAAAACTGGTGTATGGCATACAAAATTATGAAGCTGATTCTAGCTTTAAAGAAAACTCTTTTCAGTTCAAAAGGATGGTTTTCTGATCTTGTTCCTTTAGAGAAGTGTCCCGGACCTCCCAAATGCAACATTGAGGCATGCTCACTGTGTTTTAGAATCAAATGGAAATTGGAGGGAGCTGTGGGGAACTGAAAGGAGCAATAGAGCTGGGCAGGTGGGTTGCAGAGAATTGGCAGGGACAGCCAAGTGCTGAGCAGTTGCAGTTTGCCTCCTGGGCCACAGATTATAGAGCTGCAATTTCATTCTTCCACAAAGGGCACATAGAGCTTGGATAAGGAGTAATGGCTTTGCAGTGGAAGAGGGTAGATTTAGGTTAGACATTAGGAAGAAATTCTTCATTATGAGGGTGGTGAGACACTGTCACAGATTACCCAGAGAAGCTGTGGATGTCCCACCCCTGGAAGTGTTCAAGGCCAGGCTGGATGGGGCTTGGAGCAACCTGGTGTAGTGGGAGGTGTCCCTGCCCATCCAGAGGGCTTGGTACTTGTTGGTCTTTAAGGTCCATTCCAACCCAAACCATTCTAAGAGAGTATGGAAGTAGATATGAAAAAGATGATGTATGAAAGTAGAAAGTATACAGTAGATGTCATTTGGATGAGAGAAAGATCTGAACTGTGAAAGTGTAAAGTGGCTTCAACTATATTATTTCTTTTTTAAAAAAATATATATTTTTTCCTTAATTCTGTCACTACAATTGTAGGGGCTACTACTGCTTTACATACTAGGGGCTACTACTGGCTTTACGTAAGATTAACAGCAATTTGATTTTTGTTGTTGTTCTGATTTGTGTTGAGAGCTGGCAGCAAATACTTAACATACATGAATTTGGAAAACTCCCTTTGTGAAAAATAGTTTTGGAAGTCTGATGTGATGGGGTTTTCCTTTCTTTTGTGTTTCTTTCCTCTAAAGAAAATATCAGTGGTCTCTCTCTTTCAAAAAATCTCTAAAGACATTTCATTTTTAAAAAAAATTATTATTCCATAATCTGAAGAATCATAGACTAGTATTTTTATTTATCAGCCCCTGTAGTTCCCAAATGCAAGGAGCAAGTTAAAACTTCTAGTAATCTTTGGAAAAGAGTAAGGAGGAGCATGATTCTCACCCTGAAGTTGGGGACCCCAGTCCTGGCTGCTTTGCCTTTCTCTTCATTTGCTTTGCTAATGCAGACACCAGGCTGCACTGCTGGACTATTAGGACAGATTTCTTTCAGCCCACCAGTTACTTAATGGCTTTCTCAAAACATTTGTCTGTACCTCCTCTGACAGTGACATTGAAATTCTGACATCCACATTCTGTCTTCTAGAAAGCTGTAATTCCCTGTTAATTATTAATTTTTTTTTTTAGCAGAACTTCGCAGTGTCATATTGCAAGAGATATGCTGCCAATGATCACTTGTCTCACTGTCCCATTCCTCCTTTTCAAGAATCTATCATTAGCAAGTTCTGGTTTGAAACTTTGTAGCCAGCTCAGCATCTCTCTGCTCTATAGATATTTAAGAGAATTTAATTGCTACTGGACTCTGTGTAAGGACTCCTCACATTGTTTCAGCCTGTCAGTTTTGGGATCATTAGTGGTAGCACTGCTGATGAAAGCTGAATGGTCCACTATCAAAAGAAGAAGTAAGCTTCTCCAGAAGGCTGTGAGTCATAAGTATAAAGAACTACTTTTCATGGACTTAAAGTAAGAACATCCATCTTTTCTCTTGATAAAAGAGCAGCCAAGAATATCTATTCAAAAGTACTGTGTTAGCAGATCAGTGCAAAAAAAGTATTTGTTTTCCAAGGTAAAAGTAATTTATTTGACATACAGCAATTGTACTTTTTTAAGTGGACAGAACTTTCTGCAAGCTTATAGGAAATAGGTCTGTCTGTGACAAAAATTGATCCTTTTCACACTCCAGAAATCTCTGTGATTTCATGTGTCCTCTTATGTTGCCTTCCTAAACCATGCTGAAGGGTTTTTTTATCCTCTATTAGGACTGCAATTGGGAGATTTCTTTGATTTCTTTAAATAAGGCTTTTTTCCTCTTCCTGGTCAGGCAGTCTGTATTAAAATGTCCAATGTAACATGCCCTTGCTGGTGTTCCCTTTGATCTTGGCTGATCATCCATTCTATAGCAAAGCTCCATGTATTTGAGTCTTTGGATTCAAGTTTTTTCTCTCTGTTTGGTCTATTCTGCATTGCTTTCTCAAATTGCCTGCATCCATTTATTACAATACTCTGGTTGTGTGAGTTATCTCATGAAGTCTCTGGAATCCCAAATATTTTGTAGGTCTGTTTATTGCTAGGCACAGATTTCTGATTCCTTCTACTTGTTTCCAAGATGTGGACATTTTTTTACAGGCACTTGTTATGGGCCCCTGGTTACATGGCTTTCTCTAGGGCAATGAAAAGCCCTTTTTGATACCCTATTCCATGCTTGTTTTCCATATTCTGTCCAGTTATCCCCTTCAATCTTTGGTCTCCAGGCCTCAGTGAACCTGCTTACAAGAATTCTTTATAGGAGTTGAGAGTTGGTTGGCAAAGATGTGTTTGCCTTGCTTCATCAGGGTAGACCCTGTGTCTGTGAAATTGTTCTTATCCCTCTAAGAAGTCCTGTGGCCAGAAATCCAGCTGCTGAAGCCAGCCATGCTGCCAGATGGTGATCTACTGGATATATTCACTTTTTGTCAGTGTGTCCATCCTTCTGAGTGGTAGGATCCAGGGGGAGGGAAGTTCCACAGTTGCCAGTGACAATCTACTTATTAAATGACCAGAAGTGTCAACGCTGGCTGGTAGTATATGTTTATAGAAAAAAAATAGAAGAAACCGAGATGTCTCCAAGTAGCTACGTGATGTCTCCACATAGCAAGTGAAGATTTCCAGTTTAAAGATGCTAATTTAGTGTTGAAAGTAATTTGTAGCAGCCATTGTATAGATTAACTTTTCAATGGTCTTCCCTTGCTCTTTGTTTTTCTAGGTTGACAAAGGGTTCATATAAAATGTATCCATCCACATATATACGTATACACATTTGTATGCAACCTATAAATAGTCTTATTTGTGGGACTTGGTTAATATTATCAGTAGTAATAATAGGAAAGTTCCATTTAAATGCAATCCAGTAGTTAATTGTTTTCAAACAATTCGACTTCCATTTGACTTGCCATTGCTGTAGCAGAAAACAGTAAACTTGAAAAAAGGAAGTATCCATTTTCTCAGTTAATGAAGGCAAAACTCTGAGAGGGTGCACACTGTGCATTGGTTGCTGGCTGGTATCTTGACTATATTTTCATGCTAAGTTTTGTGGGTCAGTAAAATTAATTTGTTCTTAAATCACATATAAAGCTAAGCTGAAGTTGACGGGAGTTTTGAGCTGTCACACACTGCAGTCTTTTTGGTTGTTACCTACTAGTTTTGTGACGACATCATTGTTGGAGTACTATATATAAATAAATTCTTTATTTGCCACTGTGTGTATTCTTTTATTAATGGTGTGACTTTCTCATGTCAGGCATACTTTAAAAGAAGGTTGCTGAAAGTAAGGCTCTGAGTAGGGTGTGAGAAAGAACACCTGTACTTAAAACAACTCCATTTAGCCTGGTTTGGCATCCCTAATATGAGTTACTAGTAATTTAGGTTATTCAGGGAAATAAGGAGAAAAGATGGCATAATAATAATAATAAAAAAGATTGTTTTCTGCTCCACTTTTTCCCAAATGTCCACACTTTAATTATTTGCTGGCTTCACTAAGCAGAGGGTATAGCTGATCAGTATTTAAAAACTACCACTGGTCATCATCTTCACGAACTTTTCAAATCCCTTCCTGAGTTCATGGCCTCCAAAGAATGCTACTGAAATTGTTCTGTTTTGGTTTTGTATGTAGAATTTTTCATCTGCTAAATAATGATATCAGTTAGCCTCTCTTCCCCCAAGTGGCAGCTTAATCATTCTGCATTCATCTTCTGCACAGTGTTTATTATTTGACAGTCTGCATTCATATTGCCTTTCAGTAATCTCTGTCTACCTGAAGAGTCTCAGTCTATTGAATCTCTCCTTTTGAAACTTGCTAACTACTTAGCAGTTATTCTCAGAGAGCTACAGACAGTAATTTGGAACTGGTCATTGTGTAATACTTACTATTAAATCAACATATTATTAGTAAAACTTACCACTTATCAGTAATTTCATGTTCCCATCCTGTGACAGACTTGCACAGATTCTGATGAGGTAGGACCATCTTGACCCTGTTGGCAGTATTTTCCTACACTGCTCTGAAAGTGCCTGTTTACTGTCTATTCAATCAGTTTTCTGTGAAGGAAACCTTTCCTCTTATCCTAGCACTTTGGTTCCTTGAGTGCTTTTTAGGAAGCTTTTGCAAAATTTGAACGTACTAATCCTTATTCATGTTGACATTAACTTCCTTGGAGAATAGATCTGGCAGATGTTTTTTTCTGACCTGAAAAAACATTTGAGCACTTCTGATGTATTGCTTCAATCCCTTTGTCCACTTACTTCTATTAAAGTTCCTGCCCATTTGCCCAGAATAGAAATCATTTACAAATCTTTGATTTCCATTACAATTTTCTGAGAAAGTCCTTCCATTAAAAATAAAGGCATGTTGGACATCTTGTACTGGGGATCGTTTATACAAGTAGTAGCTCACCAGTTTGGTATGTGAGCTTGCATAGGTATCTAATGTGAGTACCACTGTAGCAAATCAGTAGCAGAAAATCACAGAGTAGTCTGGGTTGGGAGGGACCTTTAAAGATCATGTAGTTACTTCCACCAGACCAGGTTGCTCCAAGCCACATCCAAGATCACTTTGAGGGATGGAGCATCCACAACTTCTCTGGACAACCTGTTGCAGCATCTCACCACCCTCAGAGGAAAGAATTTCTATTATACAGACTCACTGAACGTGCTGTTACCTATTACCTGATCTAAATCTCTTCTCTTTCTGTTTGAAACTGTTCTCCCTGTGCTCTCCCTACTACCACTGGTAATTGTCTTTGTCTTTCTTAAAAGCCCCCTTTAAGTACTGAAAGGTCTCCCTGGAGTCTTTTCCAGTCTCAACAACCCCATCTCCCTTAGCCTTTCCCCACAGGAGAGCTGTTCCAGCCCTCAGATTATTTTGTCACCCCCATTTGGTAGTCGTCTCCTCATGTCTTCTAAAATTTACTCACCTTCCAGTTTAAAAGTAATTCTGAAGACTCATCCTATATAGAGGAAGTAATATGCAGTCTAAAACCTATAAAAAGAAAAAAAATTGTCCATCAGATTGTATTCTGCTTATGTGTGAAGAAAAATGTTCTTAACCTCACCAAAAAACTCTACAGATTTTTTGATGCTCAGAATTGTCTGTAAAGAAGACTATTTTCTGACTAATTACAAATTGTTACATTTGTGTGTGTTGCTCTACCTGGTATCAGTATTTGTTTGTGTATGTTGTTGGTAACAGCTATAATATTGCTTGATTTTTTTATTTTTTTCCCCCAGGGAAAGCCTGTGGGAGAAATGCCACTCTTGTCAGTGAATGATAAATGTATTAAATAAAGGTTAATTACTTTCTGATTCACAAAATAGCTGATAGCACAGCTGAATGCACCACAGAGACGAACTTTAAAGTAAGATCAGAGCTGACCTTAGATGCTGGAAGAAATGGTGGAAATGCAGTTTTCTAGGCTAAGAATTAATAAGGTAGCAGGGCAGTAGTGATGTGCTGTATTTGAAAAGCTTTGGTATCTTTTGTACACACAGCAATATCTTTGTCTTGTATTTCAGAACCTTTTCTGGAGGAACAATTTGATAAACAATCAGTTACCTCTCTTAATGCATTTATTAACAGCATTAATACACTCTCATCTTCAAAATTTTGTAATTTTTTTCCATTGTATAATTTTTTTGGTAAGAATGTGCATGCTGGTTATGGTGGTTGTATTAGCCATGCACTGACTGCAAGTTGTAGGCTTGGTAGTTAGCATTATCAATAAGAGGAAATTTATTTTGTTTAAATTTTAAGATTCATGAGATGCTTCCTTGTACTTTATTTTTCCTTGATGTTATGAATGCAGTAATAATGTGTTCAGAGGTTTGAACTTGAAAAATTGCACATTTCCTCTCAAACAGTAGAGTGGTGATATGGAGACAGCATTAATACAAAATGTTTCTCATTCTACTTTACTCTGTCTTCTTTCTTCTCATTAAGAGGCAAGGTTATCTGTTCTGTAGCTGCTCAACATACTAATGTTCTTTTTGGAGCTGGTATCTGAAAGACAGTAAAACCTAAATTATTTTAAATTCCTGGTTAACAAAAAGTGAATGTGCTGTTCTTTTATGTGTGTCCCATTAAAATAAAATAGCTTCAGTTAATAATACTGCTTTATGATAAGGTTTTTTATCAAAACCTGTGAAAAAAGCTCCCTATTCTGCCTGAAGAGAAAGTAGATTCTAGAGAAAGTAGGATTTCAGTTAGCTTGTGCTGAGTTTCATTACTGACTTCTTAAACAAATACTCTAGCTGCAGTTAATAAATTTTACTGTCCATATTTTTACAAGAACTGACAAACAAATCCCAGAAAGTGGAGCTGGAAGGGACTTTGAAAGAATATCTGGTCTCTATCTTGCTGCCTCAAAGGTGAGGTTACAGAGAAAGAATACCTAGGCTATTTGGGAAGATCTGGTGATGGAAATCCCATAATCCATATTTAAGCTGGAGAAAGCTTTTTTTTTTTTTCTCTGCTAGCTGGGTTTTTTCATGATTTCCCTGTCCCCAGTGAAAACTGTTTCCATTATGTGTGCATCAAACTTTTAATTAAAACTTTCATCTATCAAAACTCTTTCAAGTCTTACTACTTAGGAGAATGGACTCAAAATAGGAAATAGATAGGGTTTATCTATTAATTTAAAAATAGGGTTTAATTTTTAATTAAAAACAATTACCATTTCATTTGTTGACTTTGGGAGAGAGGTCTAACTATCATTTCAGGGAAAATCCAGTTCCTTAGGAAGATCATCTGCTGTATCTTGGTGATCATAGCTATATTAATTTTATGGAGTGGAGAATTTTTCAGTTAGAGTCACCAAGTTCGTTCAAGTGGAAAACAAAGTGGAATTAAAAAAAAACCCAAACACAACAAACTACAATGCTGTATCTTAAAACTGTGGTCTGTATAAGAGGCAGACACATAAGACTACTTCACAGGTTAAAAAACTTTAAGCCTGCTTTTGGCATTCTGTAGATGATTGATTTATGTGCTGATTTAGCAGATTTTTAATGTCAGAATGACTATGATTATAAGTTGAATAATATAACTCTGTGCTTCTTTGCCCTTAGGTGTAATGCACTAGTTTGAGAAACTATGACAAATTGATTTAAAAGATGTTAGAATTAATTTTTTTTAATTTTATTGCTAGTGTTTCTTTTAAAAGGATTTTTAAGTGGTAGAGTAAGCAAAAAGGTTAATGAGCACTATTAATACACAGTTTGAGAAAGTATGGGCAATCTCTGTGCTCATCTATGATGCAGAGTACAGAACACTTTACTGGATGCTGTGTAGAAGTAATGTATTTTAAGGCTTTATTCCATTTTTTTTTTTTTTTTCATTAGGTTTTCATAGATTGAAGTACATTATAGCAGAAGGATCACAAATCAGAAAAAGAGCTGAGAAAATGCATTTTTAAAATTGCTTCACCAAAATGCAAGAGGTAGGAAACGTGTAGTACTCTGCATAAAAAAAAGTGACTGTGTGGCAGAGTAGTACCTGATGCTGACATATGCAGCACTTGACAAGGAATGCATTGTTGTAATGAAGAAGATCAATACCTATTGATTCCAGAAACTCAATTCAACATGGAATTCTTTAAATAAATAGTTTGGCCTTTATTGTATGGATTAATTATTAGAAAATTCTGTTTCATTCTTTTTTTAATGTTCCACGATCAGTTTCAGTTGCATGAATTGATTACAATTTGAAAAGCTTCACAACTAAGTAGGGATATGAAGTTGGACAATCTGTTTGCTCACTTTTCTTTCCCTTTCTTTCTTTTCCCTTTCTGAAGAGCATTGATGGTATGTAAATGAAATGTTGAATGCAGTGATTATTGCAGATACTGATTCCTTGCAGAGATGAAGATGACCAGCATGAATATGTTGGTTGCCTATAGATATATTTTCAACTACTGATACTTTGATCAAGTCCAGGTCAGCAGTGTATACTGAAAATGTGTGAAGATGCAGTGCTTGTTTCATTTATACATGATATATAGCTGTGTGCCTCGAAGTGCTCAAGTCTGGAGCCTTTTTTCAGGGTAGGCAGCGTGCACAGAAGACACATACCCCGTGTTCTTTCTGCTTTGATGTGCTGGAAATGTGCAGTAGTGTTCTGCCTTGGACTTCTTGAATGCCATTGACTTGGGATGGACCTTACAGCTGATCCTCTGCACAAAGCAGAGGAGGGATAGTCCTTCCTGTTGCTATTTTTAAGGACTTAATTTTTCTTCTGGATTTGTTGTCCTTATGACAGTTTGTGTTAGTGTGTTTTTTTTCTGACAGAGGACTAATTGGGAGTTATATTGACATTAAATTACATTACAGTCACTACAGTTTTTGTTAACAATGTTGATTAACTATGAGCTTGCTTAACAAAAGCTTCAAAACCACAGTTTCCAGATCCTTATTTCCTCTCAACATCATATTATGTCTCTTAATCTTTTAAAATGCACATTGACTTTGTCACACATAATAATACAACATCTCTCCAGAGAATGGGAAAAGGGTGTGATGCTTCAAAACCAATATTCTGGCCAGTTCCTTGAGCCTTCTTTCTTTTCTGCTGGGTTTTGGTTTGTTAACACAGAGCTTCCAGTGCAAGATCCAATGATCCTGTTGGGTTTGACCTGTGCCATGTTGCCATTCCAAGCCGCAGCTCAGGCAGGTCTGGGACTCAGTTTAATCCAAGATTTTGCATTTTTTTTGTATATGTAAAAGGTCAAGCCAACATCAGGTGTAAAGCACAGCGTTGACTGTGGAAAACAGTAACCTGACCGTGGCTTTGAGGACAAGTGCTGTTTGAATAGCATGACAGCATGAGGACATTAACTTGAGAGATGTAATTAGATATTTTTTCAGTAGCCTGCTTAGTGATTAACTGATTACTAAATTAATTTTATTTCAGGTATTATTTTAATTACCTGAATTTTAAGTATTCCCTAAATCATGGGAGACTAGAGGAATCAGTCATAAAGACCTTAGGAAAGTTCATGTGGGCAAAAGAAAAGGGTTTCTGGAATCCTCTTGTGCCTTTAGCTTTGCTAAATGACAAATGCAAAGCTGTTCCACAAAGTCTGAAGTTCTGAGAGGCTGAATATCTGTTTTGAAGTCATGCTTTTGGTACCAAGTTGAGTCCCTCAAACACAATTGTTTTGCTTTTTTGCAAATACCCTTTCAGAATGACAGAACTCCTTTGAGGACTTGAAGAAAGCACTGAGATTCCTATTTGCTGAGGTTGCTTAGGTGTGTCTTAGGAGTCTCAGATCAATGAACTGCACTCACAATAAATAAAGCATTATCAGCTTGCAGAGCAATCAGTTTCACTGTCATGCTGCAAATGTTTAATACGACTTGTTAGAAGTGTTAAGAGGGAGATTACACATAGATTCAAAATTTCTTTATGGTCTTTTTATTTAGCTCCTTTTATGAGTCAGATTTGGATGCTAGGGTTTCAGTGTGTTATTTGTTTATTTATTTAGGTATTACAGAAGTGTTTGATAGGAGAAAGTGTTACTTAAGGAAAATATAGGTAAGTTGACCAAGGGAAAAGGGAAATCTGATGAAGAGCAAGCGTATCAGCAGTGGTTAGAAAGTAGAGGAATATCAGTGAAGTCCTTTGAAAGGGTGACTTTTATGTATATGGCATCAAATGGAAGTGGCAGAGTGTAAGTCTGAGGTGCATTGAGAATAGAACTTCAGTGACAAAGCAGAATGATGATCTTGACTAAAGGAAACCAAACTTCTGGGTTAATGCATTAGGTTTTAATTTATTCCAGAAGATAAATGTCATACACTTTTAGCATTTCAAAGGGTACAATATGGCTACATTATATAAT
The DNA here is from genome assembly GCA_038090715.1 of Florisuga fusca. Taxonomy (NCBI): domain Eukaryota; kingdom Metazoa; phylum Chordata; class Aves; order Apodiformes; family Trochilidae; genus Florisuga; species Florisuga fusca. The sequence continues at coordinate 16,991 of JAAWXA010000230.1, forward strand.
ATATAATGCAATACTATATATTATACATATTACATATATTAAATATTTATATAGATTATATATAATATATTCTGGAAGATGTATATAAACTTCTCAGAGAGGGCTTTAGAAGCTTTTTCAGCAAAATCATTATAGTTTGAATAATGGATGTAGTTGGATGTGAAGAAGTATAGCACTTTTTCACTGGTTATATTTATTTTTCAGATGAGTGATAGGTTATTTCAGTAGGAAATTTTATATCACCACTGGCAATGCAAGATGTGTCTTAAATTGAGCTCAAGTAAACACATTTGCTAAGAAAATATTTTCTTATTGTTGTGCTCTACTTCCTATACTTATTTTTCAGATATAGCATATCAAATGGCTGATATCTTAAGATTTGTAGTTTAAGGGCTAAACGTCCCTGAAGTATTTAAAAAGAGAATTTTTTAAAATGGCTTTTTATTCTTGCTTTTTTCTTTCCCTATTCCAAAATCCTTGGCTTGCTTATTTTTTCAGTCAATGAAGCATATTCCAATATCTTCATGCATGCAGTTAGCTTGAACCTATTGATTTCCTTATATCACAAATACCACTGATACAAAAATATTTTCTATTTTTTCCCTTCTCAAGCTTATCTTATGCATGGAATTTTACATTACATTTTACATATACTTAACTCTTCCAACAAATTAAACAACTCTATAACTATTTTTTTTTATTTTGCTGAGTTCTAAGCAGATGTGTTGCTTTGACTTCACCCATTTCCAAGGATGTAATTTTTTTATTCTTGCACCTGGTGGGTCATTAAAGCATATTTCCTGTTATTTTTTTCTAACTCTTTTTCTTGTTTATTTGTTTCCAGTTGATGTAGTATCTCCCCTGTGCTTGTGGTATTCCTTGTATTATAAAAAATATGGGAGAATTATCCTTAATTCCACTCTCTTGTTTCTGCATACAGAGTTTATGTACATGCAATGGGGCTTGCTTTGCCCAAAGTGCAAAGAGTGACTGGACATAGCAGGAGGAAAGCTTTTCTTAGTAAATAAAGGCTGTAAGAGGAGCCACTGTTTAAACTAAAACTCAGGTTTCGTGGGTTAATGAATGCAGCGCACAGCCTGTGCATGTCTCTGTTACCAAAATCACATATACTTTTCAGCATAATTTTAAACAATTTTCTCTTGGCTCTCCATTATGTTTTATATCCTACACAAAATTTCTTTGCTGACACTTGTCTACCAATCTATTACTGTTTATCTCAGTGACCCTCCAGTCCCTTAAATTTTGGTCTGAGAACTAAGATGTAGTGTAATTTTTTTTTTCGGTGACCCTTAGACATTTGAAATTACCAGAGTAGTTAGTTGAAATATAATTATTCCATTGAAACTTGGCCAAAACATGAAGGTTAACACTTCTCTGCTTGTGAAAGCGATCAGGTTTTAAGAGTGGAGGCCAGAGTTCTGTTTTTTTGTCTCATCAGAAATACAATTCAGCAATTTATTGAAAGACTATACTAGGATAGAAACTGAGTGCCCTGTCCTAGAGAAAGGTTTCATAGAATCACAGATTCTTTTTGGTTGGAAAAGACCTTTAAAATCATCAAGTTGAACCATTCTTTCCCTTGTGCATTACAGAGCTTTAAACAACTTGTTAATTTTTTTCCACAACTCAAATGCCATTCTAAAATCGTTCTGCACCTTGTCCCCCTTTACTTTTTGTTCTCTGCTTCCCACAGACTTCTACTACTTGCAATGTGCAAAGCCTCTGTTCTCAAGAAAAATAGAGAGTCTGAATAGTTCCTTTAATTTTTGGAACTGGTAAGATTGTGTACAACTCAAGTGGCACATTTATTATTGTTCACCACCTATATTTAACTCAGATTTGGTGATGTTTCTGACAGGCTGTTTGCATTTAAACCAGTCAGCAGTTCTCAATGATGACATGTGGGCTGGGACAGGAGAACAAATCATCTGAAAAGGACAGAGAGGATTTGATGGCAAGATGTTAGGAAAGACAATTTAGAGTAAATTTTGAAAGCAATATTAGTATTAATTTTAAACTGTCAGTCTGAAATCCATGCAATGCAGAATACTTTTCCTTACAGAGATATAATAATGGGAATAAGGAGCAGTGTTATAGAAAGATTTAGTTCTCTACAGTTGTTACAGTTAGAAAAAAATGTTGTAACAAAGAGTTAAGATTTTACATGCATTTTATCTACTAGCTTTTTTGAGTTCCTGTAATGAAATTCAGTCAGAACTTACGTGCTTGTTTTTCTGGTTATTTCCAATATATGCTTTATTATTAACAAATACCCAAGAGTCTGTAAAAAATTGTTTAAAAATGTGACACGGAATTATATAATTCATAAAATATGGGAGAAGGGAAGTACTGCTGGAGTCCTGCTGACTGTATGAATGCATTTATTTTTTTTTAAGGCCACTTTAAGAGAAAAACAAAGTACCTACTTGGGGTCTAGTAAGAAGAAAAAAAAATAATGAAAATTATGTTTTTATAGGCAATTCCAGTGTAGTGAGTGGCCCTCAGATAGCTGACAGATTCCACCCCAGCTACCTCCCACCCCACCTTCCGAGAGGACAGGGAGAGGTAACAGGCAAAACTCAGACTGGATGTTTCCAGAGAGTGGGATGCTTGTGGGGATTCTTTTATCACTGTAAAGCCTTGGAAGGACAAGAGTTTGCATTTTACTGTGTGTGTATACTGTCCACCTTTGTTGGTGTTGCTGTGATGTTGCTTTGATTTTGGTCCAGCGCCGGCCCTTCCCTGGGCTGCAATCCTTCAGGGACAACCTGCTCCTGCCTGGGCTCTCCAGGGTAGGAGATAACCTGCAGGAAATATCCCCCTGCTGTGGCCTGGGGCCCTTCCCAGGCTGCAGGGTGGGTCTCTGCTCCAGAGATGTCACTCCAGGGATGCAGGGGATCCCTGCTCCAGACCTGCAGCACCTCACCTGGGCACAGGTACCACTTACATCCAGAAGAAACAACCTTCAGTCAAGAAGTGACCTTCACCCCAAACTTAGATGCTCCTTTCCCCCACTATTTGATGTTTTTTTTGTCAGATCTTCCTGTGAAAAACATCTTGATAGCTCTGCTGAATATGTGTGTAATTAAAACATGAAAATACTGCTGTGCAAAACACTTATTACAGCGTCCATTGTGATTCTTCAAAGGAACCACTGCTTTAGTAGCAGAACCACATTTTACTTTGTGTACCTGTGAATTTAATGAACAATTTGTTGTTAAAGTCTTTGGAAAATTTGAGAGGAGAATATTTGCAGACCGTAATTTGAATGTTGGGCTTTTTACAAGAAAGGGTTTTTATCCTTCCCAGATGGGGTTTTTAAGGATTTTCACACAGAAAATCCTAAAGGCCTTTCTCCTGTTTCCAGTGCTCTCCTCCGTGTGGTGCTGTGCTTCTACAGCAGCAAAAAGCTGAATCTTTTTGAGTAGTTTTTCTATAGGTTAAAACATTAGACACCAACTTCGTAGCTTGATTGATGCAGAAGAAAATATCCTGCATCTGTAGAAAAATCAGCAGCTTGTGACTTTACGTGCATGAATTGTCCATTGCATCTCTTATGTTTTGTCTGATAAAATAGCACTTTAAAGCACAGGGAGATTAGTGAGTTACATTAATGATGAATTAAAATATATTAGGTTAATCCTGAATTTATTAATTCCAGGCATAGAGGTGAGTGCAGGGCATGTTTTCCAGAAGTGAGGAACATTCACCGTGTTTTGGGACAAGGAGGTCTTTTAGACAAGTCTGCAGATACTTCAGCTTTGAAATCCACTGCTGTGCAGTAGCAAACCATTCTTTTTAGTTTAACTATAAATTTCAAAGCATCGGTGTACAAACTTAATGTAACTTAAAGTTTCTGAATATTTCCTCTTCATTCCAGTGGTGGGCATTTTAATGAGTGCACAGTAGGTTTTTTGATGGTGGTATCCTGCTATGAATTAGAGAAAATTTTAGGCAATTCAGTTTAATAAAGCAACTATCACCGAGTAGCACTGATTTTCTTCATTAATAGCTACAAGAAATAATACAGGATTACAAGCTTGAAATTTCAGTCCTAAGTAGGAAGAAGATGGTAGTGAATCAGGACTGTATCCTGTTTGGCATGATGGTACTGGTTTAGCATCTTAGAGGAAATGGAGAGGCTGTGAATTTCAGATACTGTAGTAAGAGCATACTCTATCTGTTTTGTGGAGCCAGTTGATTAAAAGGCCCATGAAAGAAAGTAAATTTCTGACATTTTCCTGGGGAACATGGAGGACCTGGTTCAAAATGTGAGGCTAAAGTTCCACCTCGTAATAGTGATTTTGGTATGCTTGGGTACAGCAGCACTAGTCATCCAAGCAGTTCATACCTTCTTAAAGCTACATAAAGCAAATACTCATAAAAATAAGAAAAGTTGTTGAGAGCATCAGTGAAAGAATACAGCCCCTTCTAGCACATTTACTTGCCTGTTTGTATTATTATCTCCATTATATGGAATATGGCTAAACCCTCTCAGCATTTTCTCTCCATTTACCAAACAAGAGCAGCTGAGACATAGATTTTGGCAGGCAGCATGGAAACTTTTTGAGGGCACCCTATCAGAAGAACAGAACAAAAAGATGCCCGCAGGAGGAGCCTTTTTTACCTGTCAAGACTGATTTGGGAAGAGGGCAGAAGAAATCAGCATGTCTAGAGAGTAAAGCAGAAGATCACAACAAAAGCAAGATGACAACTGAGAACTTTTTTGTTAGGATCCACATTTTCATGGGAAATAATGGATGAATAAAAAAAGCTAGTATGGCTGCAACAAGAGCACCTCTGTGATCTAAAGCATTGTAATGTTTAAGTTGACAACTGCAATTTGTCACCTCCTGCTTCCAACCATCTTTGTGCTTGAGGATTGTTTGACAGATGGCAAAGCTGATGCCAGTACTTTCTGAGAATTACAGATCTGGAATACTGCAAACTGCTAAGCCTGATGTCTCTCTTGGACACTTCCATAGAGTTTGTAATAGAGAATTTTTAATACAGAATTAGTGGACACATGAGTATGTGTGATATACTGGGGAAAAGGGTTTGTTGTTTTTTTTTTAAAAAAAAGCAATGCTTCACAGTCCATATGCTTCACATGAGTTCTTCAGAGATGTGAAGAAACACTGAAAGGAGAGAGATGGTAGAAGTTTTTCTGTATTCAGAGAAACAAAGAGCAGGATTAGAGAAGATGGGCTGAGTGGAGGTTAGTAAATATGTAGAATTCACCTTTGTTTCAAGGAATCTCATGGTATGCTTACCTGGGGGAATGGGTGGGAAAGTTTTATGTGTGCTTGCTCTGTTCAATATGCATCCTGTTGTAGTTACTGGATGTGGCCACTCTTACAAATATCTACTCCTAACAACTTCTGTCTGCAGACTGCACCGTCTGTTACATTTTCTTACCTATGAGAGTCTTTACATTTCGGTTTTATTAGTGAGTGTTAGTAAATTCAGGTGAGCAGGTGTCCACCTAGGGAAAGCACTGGATGTGCTGTGTAATGGTCTTGGTAGCTGCAAGGAAGAAGAGTAAATGAGCAGTAAAAATGTGCTGTCTTAAATAATTTTGAAGGAGATGCATCCTAGCAAGTTCTCAGAGGTAGCTAGAAGCTGGTTCTTCTGATGTAAGAGATCTGAAGTAAAAAAGCATCTATTTTTTACATTATTGTACTGATCATTAACTTTAAAGATTTAGGTTTGTATTAGAACTGCTAGTTCAAGCCAGGATTTATTTTTGCCTTATGTTTTTATGTTCGTGCATTGATTCTTTCATCAAAAATTTCAAATGAGCACTTAAAAGTGTGAGAATGCATATAATGTGGTGTCATAGATTTGAGAGCATCAGTGGAAACGTGCAGCCCATTCTAGCATATTTGGTTGCCTTAGTTTGAATAATTATCTTCATTATATGGAATTTGCCTAAACCCCCTCAGTATTCTCTCTTCATTTACCAGGCTTAAGTTATATCTTCTGTTGGCCTTTCTTTATATTTTTAAACTAGTATATGAAAAAGTAAAATAATTTAAACTGTATGAAGCAGGAGAAAGAGGAGAACAAGACCTGAAATATCTGAGAAAAGGGGCAGAGGCTGAGTAATGTGTAACTTGCCATGTATTTACTCAGCAGAACAACAATTTTCTTGACGTCATTCATTAAGCTGTCATACCCACACCACAATAAAAAGAGATTTCCCTCTACAAATTTTACAATATCTTGCAAGCTTGTTTGACAGGTATGACAGGTCTGTCAAAACTGGGAGTCTTCTATGACAAAATTTGAGACAAGTGACATTCCTGTAAATGGAAAAGGTGGATTTTATGTATGTCAAAAGCAACGCCATTTTTGTTTAGATTTTGAAGAGTTGTCTTACAATCTTTCCTTCTCATGTTTCTATTAATAGGGTTTGAAATATTAAAATGGGAAACACACTAAAATGCTGTCTTTCTTGAAAACTTGTCTTATCCTTGGGTCTCTCTCTTTTTTTTTTTTTTTTTTTTTATCTCATCTTGTTGAAAAGAATTAAACTAGATCAAAATTAAGAACTAAACTTTAAAAACCTTTTTCTGGTGTTTTCTTCTCAAAGCATAATGGGTTTATGGTCAGTGAAACAGATGGCTGAAGCCTGATCTGCAGACTGCTCTGCGCTGGCAAATGCTTGGGACTCTACTTGGACAGGGGCTCTAATAATCTCAAATGAAAAAGTGGAGAGAAACAAAAGGCAGTGGTGGACATGGAGTGCACAGATAGAGCACAAATGCTGTATCTCAGTTCCTGAGGTCATGAACGATTTATTTTTATTAATTGAGGATTTATTTAGAATGGTGTAGACCGTAGCCTGGTGTCCACGGCGCTTTCTTAAAGCAGTGAAGTGTTGCTGTGTGTTGATTAGAATACTTAAAAATACAGTCATCCACCTGGTTAGACACCCAATACAAACCTATTCAGGTAAGAGTAGCTGTAGGTTTGTGGGTTTGCAGGTGGTTTGGCTGAGTGGCAGAGAAGAAGGCTAGAAGGTCCCTGCTTGCTGTGTTCTGGCTGCTGCCTGCAGAGTTGTTCTGACCTGTCTAGAGATGGAGAAGTTTTTCCTTCTGAGGGAGCAGGTTGGAAGACCTGAGAGGGATACAAGTTTTGCAAGTGAGAGGTGAGAAAGGGGAAAAAGGAATGGCTGAATGGATGGGGTCTCTCCTGCCATGAAGCCTGGACCTCATCAGCCCATTAGACTCATGGGAATAGCATGACTCAGATTGTCACCTTACTCTGGGGACAAAATGAACTGGTTCTACATTAGTAAGTAACATGGCAAAGTTTTTTAGAGTGAAGCCAGTGCTGCTAAGGCTAGGATGATGAAGCACTAAGAATAGTGCTACCAAGGCTTTTGAGGATGGATGGGTGAGTTTTATTTTAGACTGTCTCTAATTTTGTATTATGGACGTGAATGCCTAGTAATGGATGGAGAACACCTTCTAATTTAGTATCAGGGAATCATTTCTGTTGGAAGAAGTATCTGGAGATGGTTGAGTCCAACCCTCTTGGTCAAAGTAGGGTCAGCTAGAGCAAGTTACTCAGGGCCATGTGCAGTCAGATGAATATGCCCAAGCAGGGACTCTTTAGAAGCTCTCTGTTGACAGCCTTGTTGACAGGGCAGCCTGTTCTAGCATTTGACTAGAGCTCTCCTTTAGAATTAAAGGAATTGAATTAAAAATAATAAAATAATAATAAAAATAATTAAATTTTGTATTTCATTTGTTCCCACTACCTCTCATTCTTCCATGGGAACTGACTAAGAGTCTGGCTCCCTGTTCTTTGCTCCCTCCCATGGGGTAGTTATACACCTGGGTAAAATCTCCCTGAGCCTTCCCTTGTCCAGGCAGAACACTCCAAGCTCTCAACCTCTCCTTATATGACATGCTCAAAGTTCTCAGTCATCTTTGTGACCCTGGGTTGGTCTTTCTTCAGTATGTCTGTATCAATCCTGTTCTGGGGGAGCCCTGCACTCATGATGGGTCTCAGCAGGGGAAGGATCACCTCACTTGACCTGCTGGTGACACTCCCTAATGCAGCCCTTCATCGTTCACCCTGAAATAATCAAGTTTGCATGCTTCAAGACCACTCCAGAACATGAACGAAGACTCAGTAAATAAGAACAAGAAGGAAATTGACCACAAAAGAATCATCCTTGTTCCAGACAAGCCAACTCCTGAACACTGACCCATAAAGACCAGAGGTGGATTGTGCAGAGTTCACACAAAGTCACCAAGGTAGACTTGATAGAACCAGAGAAGATCTCAGATTGGAAAGACTCGTAAGAATTATTGAGTCCAACTCTCAGCAGGACTAAAACTAAACTAAACCACATTACTAAGAGCTAATGATGCTCCTTGAACTCTGACAGGCTTTGGGTCGTGACCATTTCCTTGGGGATCCTGTTGAAGTGACTGACAGTGAAGAACACAAAATGTGAAGGCATACAGAAGGCAGAGGAAACTTATTTACAAAGCTTTTAAAAATACTCTTTTTTAACGTTACCTGTTCTCAAAAAATTGTAATTTCTAGGGGTTGGAGAAGGAGGCTTTTACGAGAGAGAAATCTAAATAAATCCATCTCAGTTTTGGCTGATATGAGGCCTCATCATAATTTTGTGTTTAATCTAGTTCTTTGTTAATTTAAACCTGGATGTTTTCTTTTTAAACACTTTGTTTCTCCTGTAGTTCTCTTGGCACAATTTTAGTACCAAATATTTGAGATTTTCCATGTAACTCTAATAACTCACCTTTTTCAGAACTCGTTTGGATTTCTCATCTGCTTTGGGGAAGTCAATTTCCTTTTTCAAATCCATAAAGTTTAATTTTTTCACTGATATGGGTTGGGTGCTGATAGGTTGCCTTAAGCAAACAATTACAACTCAGCCATCAAGCACAGTCATTAGGAATAGTTTACACTTTTCCTGTATTAGTGCTGTGAGGCTTATATATTTAAACTGATTTCTTGTGTGTTTTTATTTGTGTAGGAAAAAGTTACCCTTGTGTTACCTGGTAAAAATAGATCATAAGGTATGAAACAGATTGTTTACCATTTGGTGTGAAAAAGTTAAAGTTTTAGAGATGGACAAGAACCAGTTGATTATTTACTTATTTATTTTAAGCAGGATTTGACATGTCATCTAAATGGAAGAATATGTTGTCAACTGTTTATGCTTCATTGTTGCTTGATTTTGAAATCAAGTTTTGGCTAATATTTGCCTTCTTCTAGGGAGAGTACAATAGAAATTTATTGCTGAATATAATTACTGTTCCTAAATCCACTCAGTAAAAACCTGTGTGTAACAGAACAGGAGGGGGTAAGATTCAGTGTTCCTGATTTCTCCCAGGAAGCAACTGAAAGGCATGCATTTGTGAATTGGGAGGGAGCACATTTTAAATCAAGATTAAATTGAACCATCACCTGATTTTAATCATTCATCAATAGAAAAAGGGAGGAGAGGGTATAGGAAGACCTCTGAATGGCTGAAATTGTGTATTTTGATATCGAAATAACCAAATCTAGTTTTCATGTAATTACTCCTGTTTTAAAAAGCAACAAACCAAAATAAATCTCAGCAAACTAAAGAGAAGAAATTTAATTCAGTTTTGAATGAAGTAATCATTTAGGTTAAATCAGCTTGAATTAAAAATAAAATCACAATTTCATCATTATTATTTTCCTTGTGGGTTTTTTGTTTGTTTGTTTGTTTGTTTGTTTTGGGGTTTTTTATTCTCAAAAATTTATATTACCTATGGATTTTCCAAGAATAGGATATTGGATTTCTTTTGGCTATGTTTTCATATAATGGGAACATACCAAAACTTGGTCCTGAGTTTTATCCAGTAGTGCTGGCAGTAGCTGGGGAGTATTTGGACTCCTTGTGTGCAAGTGCACCCAGCCCAGTCTCCTGATCTGGGTCAGGGCTCCATTCATTTCTGTGTCTGGTCTGCTCCTTGAGCCTTTGGCTTGGGGTTGCTTTCAGAGCTCAAAATATACTTTATTTAGTGGTTAGTTGGAATATCCTTCCTTAGGCTAAATGCTTAATTGTAGGCAATCAGGTATTTTTTGTACACATTCAGAATTACAGGATGGTGTCCTACCCTTTTCTTTAATCCATATCAACAGGTTTCCCAGAGGAGCTTTGGCTGCCCCATTCCTGGAAGTGTTCAAGGCCCTGATGGATGGGGCTTGGAGCAACCTGGTCTAGTGGGAGGTGTCCCTGCCCATGCAGGGTGTTAGAACTGAATGATCTTAAGGTCATTTCATTATGTCACATGCATTGTGTTTGTCATTTGAGTAACAAATAGGATAGATATGTATTTTGACTTCTTCTTGTTCATTTTACAGAACTCACTACCTTTACAATAATCTCATATAAATGCTGTTAATCTTGAAAAAGACTGAAATACTTAAAAAACTAAAAGGTAAAATAGGGTTTTATGGTAATACCTAGTAAATAAGCCACTCAACTTCTATTTTAAGGTTGATAATTTGGCAAGCCAGGGAATGTCAGTGCCTTTTCTAAGTAGGATCTTAACAGGACTGTTGAGTTGCAACTTTCAGTAGATACAGATGAAGGGAGTTCTGTGGAGAAAAAAGAAACTTCTGGATTGTTGCATGTTCTCAGGTCACATTTAATTTTTATTTTATTTTTTTTAGGAAAACTGTTGACAGAGTTTTTAGCTATTTGTTATTTTTTGTTGTTGGGTTTTTTTGGCTTTTTTTTTTTTTAAAGTAACATATTCAAAAGTAAGCTGAAGACATAAGTCACCCATGCATAGGGGAAAGAATTATTGTTCAATTTGTGTTTATATGAAATAGGTCTTCATAATAGCAGTTAAAAATTATCACTCTTCCCAGTTATCATATTTTGCTTTTTTTCCCATAGCACTCTTTATTTCTGTAGAACTTATTGATGGTCAAGTGGAAGTCACAGAAGCAGGATGGTTTTGGCTTAGGGTCTAATTGAGTATGAGTAACATTTGGAAAATTCATGATTATTTCTCTGTTTTAAACCTCTGAAGAGATGAGTCACTGTTTGGGAGATTCCTGCTGCATATTTATGAAGTTCTCTGAGTAAGCTGACTCAGTGTGTTTTTTAAATAAGCATTTGTAATCCTTTTAAATGTGTACTCAGATTGGAAATCAAGTTAGAATCCCTAATAGAGTCAAAATAGTGTTTTAAATATCAGGCACCAGTTCCTCTTATCTGGCTGTCTATCTTTATATATTTGTATTTATATATAAAAAATGTATCCATATATTTTGCAAAAATCTTTTAAATTTAAGCCTTTGTTTAGATCAGTTCATCAGTGGGGATCCCTGTAGACTGAAGTGATGACATGAGAATGAATTTGCTGAAATTTTATTTATGTGTAAGCAGTTGTTGAAAGATGTGGAAATACATTTGATGTTCTTGAGTGTCTCGGAGTAAAAAGGAAGGAATTAGAGACTGAGTTTCCTATTCACACAGAAAGGAAATTTTATGTTACTTATTTAGAAAGTGGAGAGTTCTGATACATTAATATGATGGTTTTACAACTTAGATTCTGGAATTAGATTTTTCATTTTTTCTTCAGGAAAAAGATCTTTGAATCCACTGATTAATTCTAATATTAATTGTGAGGTAAAGCCATGGTAAAGCCATCCAGTTGACTTTTTAGAATGTATTTTGTTGGAGGGGGAAAACCCCAAAGCAACAGCATGCATTAAGCCTTTTTCAAAATGTTATTTTTACAGGATGTTCTGCTACTTCTAGAGCATAATTGATCTATGTGAAGAATACAGATGGCAGCTTGAAAACACTTGTGGTCTAAGTATTGTTGGAATTGTGAGATCAGAAATCAATAATCACAGATTGCAGAGCAGTCCAGTGTGTGCTGTTCAAATTGTCAGTGAATAGCCCTTTAAAAATCTATTTTTCTGAGAAGGTGTTTTATATGCCTTTCATCTGCTCCAAGACCTTTTCCTTTGTAAAGTTTTCATTGTAACATTACAGAAATTAAAGTGTACTCTCAGTCTTCAGGAATCTCTGATGCAGGGGTGGGCAATGGTGCTGGAGCTCAATGGCACAGACTGTGTTTACCTGGCTGAAATATGGCAAAATGGGATCTGTGAAGAGAGGAAATGAATTTTAGCATCACAAATGCCAGATATTGAGGAAAAACATTTGAGGAAATCACATGTGCTGAGTTTATTAAGAGAACTGCATGCTTCAATAATGTGAGTGAATGCTTGGTTGCTTGGCATATTAGCATGCCCAGTGAAAAAAGAAAATACATTAGAATGGCAAGTGTCACTGTTGTGCTACTCTAGGATCTGATTTCCAGAAAAGCTATAAAGCTATGGACCAAATTTTTGTTTTGTTTTGGTTTTTTTTTTGGTTTTTTTGGATTGTGGTAGTTTTTATTGTGCTAAGGAGTAGGAATTTGAAATATTCTTTGCATATATAGCTCATTAAATCAATGAGAAATTTAGCTCAATAACTTCACTAATTTTGAAAATGATTGTGCTTCTAGAGTCTCTATTTCCAACCCAAGTAGCAGCTGCAAAATAGGAACTACGCAGGCTTCCATATTTATATATTAATGGCTGTGCTGAATAAACAGGTCTAGTGATTAAGTTGTTCAAGCATTCTTGTTTTAAAACCTCCTTTTTCACCTGCTCCTACATTTTGGCATTCACAAAATTGGGTTTATCCCTCACAGGAATTCCTGAAAATAATGAGGATTGTTTAACACAAGAATACCACCAAGCTCTCATGTGAAAATATAATTGCTCTGTTTCAAGATCTTTTATGTGTTACAAGTGATTTTCTTCTGATTTGCTGGATGCATTATTTCTTTTTAAGACCCTTCAGCTATTGTGGAGGAAGATTTGTTTTATCTTTTGAGGCTGTAGGTGTCATTTTGTTTAGAGTACAATATAGCAATAACATGAATAAAAAGTATATGAATAGTGAATAGAGCTGGGTTCTTCAGGAAGATGTTCTGAACAGTGAATGGATTTGAGATCTTCAGGAAAAGAGTTGTACTTCTCATGTGCCCTTTGCATGGAATGGATTAGTGTATTGTAAACAAAAATTTGTTTGCTTGGATAATGGTGATGGTCTTGGATCTGTGTCAGACTGTGTGCCCATGGGGAATGCATCTGACTGCTCCTTCCTTGTATGGGATATAATCTTCATATTCTCTGGTGTTTTAAAAGCTATTGAACTTTGAAAAGTTAAGGTTTTTATTGCCATTAGGGAAGCAGAGTAATTAATACAATTACTCTTACTGCTGGTACATACAGTAAAACAAGGAATATAACAGCAGACTTCATAATAAGAAGGAATGTATGCTGGAATAATAAGGAACATATGATACTGTTGAAATGTTTTCTGTTATTTTTTGTTTTCTATGGAAGACAGTTGTAGTAAGCATATTGGTCAGAATTCTTTGCAGCATACACTAAGCTTGTGAACAAAGGTAAATTTGTTAATATTGCTTACTTGATTCCTAAAACACTTCCAAAAAGACAAAAGGCTTTTTGAGAGAAAGAAATATGCTGTGAGATAAAGGTGGAGAGCCAATTAAGAGTCAAGAGCTGCTTTAAGGAGGATGAACAGCCCACTTACTCTCTGAAGGGAGGTCTCCAGCACAATTTCCTGTGCCTGTCCTGTTCAGCATACTCAGAAATCTGGATTTTGAGATGATTAGGATTGTATATATCAAGGGTAGCATATATGAAAACCAGCTCTCAAGGACTATCTTGTGATAGAAGTGTGTTAAAATTTGAGACTAAAGTCATCATTGATCCACTTGTTTATTTTAAAGCCATGCACATGAAGAAATTGCAATCTGAAGTCCAAATGCATAACGAGGGGCTCTGAATTAACTGTTGCCATCAAGGCTGGAGATCTACCAGGTTTGAGACATTCTACAAAGATGTTGATTTGTAGTAGTAATAGAAAAGGCAAGCAGAGTATTAGGAATAACAGAAAATAAAGGAATAGAGGACAAACCAGATTTTAATGAAGCCTTTTACACCTTCTCCCACAACATTTTCCTAGAGAAGCTGGCAGCTCATGGCATAGACAGCTCTACCCTTCGCTAGGTTAAAAACTAGTCCATGGCCCAGGAAGTAGTAGTCAGTGGAATTAAATCTAATAGCTGGCTGGTCACCAGTGGTCTCCAGGGCTCAATTTTGGGGTTGGTCTTGTTCAGTATCTTTATAAGTAATCTATATAAAGTGCTTCCTCAGCAAGTTTGCAGATGATGGTTAGTGGGGTGGGAGTGTTGGTCTGCCTGAGGGTAGGAAGACTTTGCAGAGAGACCTGGGCAGGTTGAACAGATGCCAGTTGCAGGAGGTTGAAAAAAGCCAAGTGCTGGGTCCTGCATTTTGGTCAGAAGAACCCCACACAATGCTACAGGCTTGGGCCATGACTGCAAAGCTGCCTGGCAGAAAAGGACCAGGGCTTGTTGGTTGACACCCAGCTGAAAAATGAGCCAGCAGTGTGTCCAGGTGGCCAAGAAGGCCACCAGAATCCTGGCTTGTATCAGGAACAGTGTGGCCAGCAGGATCAGGAAAGTGATTGTTTCCCTGTACTCAGCACTGGTGAGACCACACCTCGAGTGCTGTGTTCAGTTCTGGGCCCCTCACTACAAGAAAGACATTGAGGGGTTGGAGTGAGTTCAGAGAAGGGCAACCAAGCTGGTGAAGGGTCTGGAGAACAAGTCCTGTGAGGAGAGGCTGAGGGAATTGGGAATTTTTTATTTTGGAGGAGGTTGAGAGGAATTGCTCTCTACCTGAAAGGAGGCTGTAGGGACATAGGTGGTGGCCTCTTCTCTCAAGTAAATAACAATAGGACTGAAGGAAATGGGCTGAAGTTGCACTAGGTTAGGTTTAGACTGATATTAGGAATGATTTGTTTACTAAGAGAGTAGTCAGGTGCTGGAGTGGGCTGCCCAGGGAGAGGTGGTGGAGTCACCATCTCTGGAGGTATTTAAAAACTTTGTAGATGAGGCACTTCAGGACAGGCTCTAGTGGGCATGGTGTTTTGGTTTGGTTTTTGAGGGGGAGAGGTTGATGTTGGATGTGGTGCTTTTCAGCTATGACAATTCTGTGGTTCTATGTTCATCCCACTTTATGTGGAGTCTCATCCCCTTTTGTCATTCAGTCTTGGTGGTGTTGCTTTTATTCCTTTCTTGGAGGGGAAAGAGAAATAAGTTTGCACTCACACTTGCAAACACTACTGGTGTCATACAGCTTTCTAAAATTCTCACTTGCTTGACTCTATACACACTGAATAAATAGTAATGATTCCTGAGTCTGCATTAGCAAGAGGTGGTGGATGGTGAATAAAAAAAAGCAGTGTGCTCAATCTATCAGAAGTGAGAGGTGACCTGCCTGTGGATGAGAAGCCACATTGATTTGATGTGTCATTCTTAACTGGGAAGTCCCTT
Source organism: Florisuga fusca (assembly GCA_038090715.1). Taxonomy (NCBI): domain Eukaryota; kingdom Metazoa; phylum Chordata; class Aves; order Apodiformes; family Trochilidae; genus Florisuga; species Florisuga fusca. The sequence continues at coordinate 32,491 of JAAWXA010000230.1, forward strand.
GGGCAGCACTTGTTTGTTTTTTGTTTTTTCTTCTGCTGTTATGAATGGATGTTATTTGCACTGTTATGCCCAAGAGTTGGTTTTACCCACCTTGTGAGGTGGGTCTTCTTTTACTGAAAAGATACCAGCATCTTGTGCCTTTACTCTTGGGGCTGCTGCCTACAGGCTGTGATGAACAGGTTTCAGTAAGGAAATACATTCCATGGTGCTTCTTTGCAGCAATGAGCATGTTACATTGCTGATGCTGGGAGAACCAGGCTGAGCTGTTGTTCCCTACATACAGGAATTTTCCTTTTGAAAGGGGTGTGTGTGTGTGATCATCAAAATCTATTGCTGAATTTAATTTCCTTTTGTATCTTCCTACTTGAAAAGCAGGGCAAGATTTCATAATTGGGGAAGTTGAAGAACATGCTTGATGACTTGCCCTTCCAGTCCTTAAAGTCTTCCAAGAGCAGAAAGCAAGACTGCCTCGTTTCCTAGCACCCATTTTTCTAAGAGGTCCTGCAGTTTAGTGTCAGTAGAAAGAAAAAATCTCGATGGGGATATTCCATGTGAAAATTAATTCTGTTTAAATTATTTTTAATCTCTCATCTGTATCTCAGCCAAGAATGACATTCAGGGATGGCTGCAGTCAGCAGTGCTTGTGTTGAAGGCAACGGAGGGAAAACCTTCAGGCAGTTAATATGCATCAGCCATTGGGGCTTTTGGCTGCAGCAGTACTGCCCTGGAGGTCTGAATGCAATTTGCTTTTGATTAAAGAAAACAGAGTTCTGTGATTAATATTACAAGAAGAAGTATGTATTTTTATTTCCCAAGGGAAACTGAACTCTAGGAGGGAATACTATCCAGAGGAATAATGCTGTATACTCCTGTCTTTTGGAAGTAACAATGTCGAGTTCTAGCTAAAAAAAAAAAAAAAAAAACACAAAATAACTTGAGAAGGTTTGGCTGCAAAAGCCCTTTAAAAAGTACCCAGTTTAATGCTCTCCAATAAAAGAGAGCTGTATAATGTACTTTATCTGTCAATCTGTCTGTCTGCTTGCTAGGATGACCTTTGATTCACCCGATTCATTAATGCTGAATGACTATAGCTCGCCTGCCTTTAAACTTAGTATTATTCTGCTCACATCCCCATTCTCATTATAAACACAGCTATTTTTAGCTAGCACAGATTCAGAATATGCCTTGTAAGCTTAAGGGGGATTTATTGAGCTCCTGTGTGTATGCACTAGATATTCTTTGTTGAAGCTTAGTGATTTTAGGACTGGGGAGGGGGAAAACGTAGCATTTAATTCCCGGCATAGGAGCTATATTTAGCATCAGCTTCTTGTCGTTGCCATTGTGCTATTTTTACAAAGGGATGCAGCAGTTTCAGTGTCCAAGGGCTTAACTAGACATGAGTGTAGATGGATGAGCTGGATAAATCATTGGTGTGCTGCAAAAATTGCTGCTGAAAGTCGTGTATGCAGAAGGTGTACTTGAGTAAAACTGCACTGGAGCGTGAACACAACAGGCAGCTTGTTCAATAGACAGGTTGTGTAAATTCACCTGATTAACACATGTGCTAAAAATTATGTTTAATTTTGCTTTAGACTGACAGAGTAGTTTAACAGGAATAATAATGTGGACTTTGTTTGTACTTGTGTATAAAAAGGTCTGACTTACCGCAGTGGCAAAATTTGTTTCCTTGCTTTATCAGTTATTAAAAATTTTATCCTAGCTTTTGTAGCTGCCATGTATATCTTTAATGGAATACAGAGGAGAAAAATTAGTATGGAGGATGCTTTCTGCAGTTCAGTCCTGGAGGATGATTACATATGCACTACAAGATGATTACATATGCATATCCTTTTTATAATACATGTATCAGGACTCTTGCTATCAATTGCTTCGGTATTTGGTGCTCTAAGGAACAATATCTAGTGGGAATGTCTCCTTTTCCTGTATGGGGAAAATGAGGAATTCTATGTGGATTTAGATGTGCTTCATAATTTGCATTCAGAATAATGTATAGGTACTTTCTCTCCTTTCATGCCTGTTTACTTTCTCAAAAATACAGAATTTATTTTTTAGCTAAAGAAGAGAGTTGTGTCAGAAAACCTGAATTATATTTTATGTATCAGAAAATCAGGCAGGTTAGCTGTGAAGGGAGAGGCTAGTATTATCCATTGAGGAATATCACTGCACACTCATTGCCTCAATTACTTGCATTTAAAAATTCAATTTATGGTATAATTCATTTTTTAGGAATCTGTGTTTTCTGTGGGTATAAAAACATCATGTATTGTGTTATTGTTGTTGCCCTATTGATCTTCAGTTCTTACTGTTTACATTTCTTGGCAGCCTAAGACTGGTACCAGATACTAAAGGCATCAGGGAGGACTAATTTATTTTCAATTTTGGAATGATACTCAGCTTGAAATAAACCTTGAGAGGTAAAAGCTTGGAGCTCTTCTTACCACAACATATTCTACTTCTCCCAAATGTCCTTTCAATACCAGTATCTGGAGTAAAGGAAGGTCTAGGTGTTTGAGGGAATGATGTGAATTCCTGAACAGAAGAAGCTTTGAAAATACCATCCAGATCACTTTGGTCTGAGTTTTGTCAATGGTAAGAAGTGTGTGTAGCTCAGAAACCATAAAGTCTGTCTTGAGAGCATTCAGCTTTCAGCCATGCTGTGCTTTGCTTAGCTCTCATCAGCAGCATGGTATAGAAACCTGATGCTACTACACTTAGAGGGTTTTTTTGCTATTAGATTGGAGTCAGCAGTTAGTAGCTAGTTAACTAGCTAGTCAGCAATTACTCTGCTTTTCCTATTTATTGGTGTGGGTGGGTGTGTGCTTTTTCTTCTATCCTCCTGAGAACAAGTGGGCAGGAGGATATTTAGCTTATATACATAAGGGCACGTTACTTCTCTCAACACTGCTTTTAAGCCTCATTTTTAAATAAAGGCTTTATCCTTTAAGCCTGATTTTTATACAGATTTTATCCTTTTTCTGATTGCCTTCTGGAATCAGACTACAGATTCAGTGATGGAAAAAGGAAGCAAAAATCACGAGTATTTGTTTTTCATAGAATGATAGAATGGTTTGGGTTGGAAGGGACCTTAAAGATCATCCAGTTCTAACTTCCCTGTCATGGGCAGGGACAACTCCCACTGGGCAAGGTTGCTCCAAGCCCCATCCAACCTGACCTTGAACTTTCCTGGTATGGAGCATCCACAGCTTCTCTGGGCAGCCCGTGCCAGTGTCTCACCACCCTCATAGTGAAAAATTTCTTTCTAATGCTTCATCTAAATGTCCTAAATGCCATTACCCCTTTTCCTATCACTCCATGTCAAATGTTCCTCCCCAGCTTTCCGTGGCCCCTTCAGGTGCTGGAGTGCCACTATGTGGCCTTCCTAAAGCTTTTTCTTCTCCAGGCTGAACAACCCCAACTCTCTGAGCCTATCTCCATGGCCAGGCTGCTGGCCATGCTTCTTTTGTTGCAGCCCAGGGACTACTGATTTTATTTTGGTAGCCAAATGAGTACATCATCAGAGATATATGCATTTCTAAATGCTAGGACTGAATGTTTTCATGAGAACAGCTCTAAACATAGACACAGTCTTTGCATACACAGATTGGGTCCAAGGACTGGAAGCTTGTCGTGCTCGAGTCTCATCTTTGTCTTCAGCTACAAAGGCATCTCTATTTCTCTTCCAGTGCTCACATTCTGGTCTTTCCCTGAAAAAAAGATTCAACTGTGTCCATTGTCCTGCCCATCTGCCTGAGCTGTGGTGTTGGACCAGCATATCCCATGTGCTTGGATTTGAAAGTTTGCAGTCTCCAAGATCAGACCCTTTAGAAGGGTTTTGTTTGGTAGCGATTAGGCCGGGGAATTTTGATACTAGGGGTGGCAAATTGAGCAATGGAGCTACATAGGACAAAAAATTTCATTTGACTAGAGCAAAAAAAAACCTCTGTTCCACTCCGTGGTAACTGAGTGCCGTGCAGGCGAGGATAAACTGCACAGATTCTCAGGGTGAATGAGAGTGAAGAAATAGGAGTGGGCTGAGGCAGCAAGGAGCAGAAGAGAGCTTGACTGCACTGCTTGTAAAGTTGGTCTGCAGTCTGAAGCATCACAGAGGCCCTGCCAGGACTGTGTGAGGATGACAGCCCTGGCGGGAGCTCAGTGTCATGGCCCAGAAGCAAGGAGGAAGCTATGGAATGGCAAAGGCCAGGAGATGCCACCAGCTCTGTGTGGCTGTACCCAGGGCTGTGAGATGCTGTCTGGGGCACTCAGCACACCTTCAGCTGGGCTGCTGCACTGTGACTGGCATATTTATTGCCCGAGTTACCTGCTGCTGTTGAACAGAGTGTGGTTAATTTGAGAAACTAATTTTCTCTTTGCTTCTGCCAGATGATTGAATTAGTTACAGTTAGGCAGCTGAAATTCCTGATCCTTGATTATTTACACAGCCCTCAGAGCTCTGAAAAGGATTTAAGCATGGCACCTCAGAGAAAAAATTGATTTTGTAGACAGATCTCCTGGTGCCCTTTGTGAGATGGAACTGGTGGAACGAGTAAATTTTTATTTCTCTTTCACTGATGAATATCACCTATTGCCCATTAGAGCTGAATATTGTAGTGGAATGGTCAGAGAAGGAGAGAAAAGAAGAATGTATGCAGAGAGAATTTATCAAAATTAGGCTTTGTAGTCTGTATAAGGAAAAGAAAAGCAAGCCAACAAACAAGCAAACAAAAAATATCCAATGAGGAAAAGGGATAAAAGTCAGAAAGAATGGCTCAGCACTCATGAATACATGGAGCATCTCTTGCCAGTGCTCCTTTGCATGAGAAACAAGAAGATCATGATGGGATTAAAAATCATGATGGGAAGAAAACATGTTTACAGTTAGGATGTAATTTTTGTTTGTGTGTTTTTTAAAGAAAGCCTATTGGAAGATTACCTAGAAAAAGTTCTTTTTCAAATTTCAAGTCCTAATCCCATGAGAAATAACACTCCGTTCAGAAACTAAAAAGGGAATATTTATGAATTTATGTATTTTTAGTCTGGTCTGCATGGTAGTCTGTTGTTGCTGTTGTTTAATATCTTAACAGGGAGCCTGCAGTGGTACATTCTGGTATTTCTTCATAGATATTCCAATCAGTGTGCAGAGTCTCAGGAGCAAAATGCCTGTAGCTAAGTACTGATGTTTCCTCTGGCATTAAATGTTGAGATCTACTTAGTGTCATTTTTACTATACTCAGGGAATTTAGAAAAGACCTGAAAATGCAATGTATGTGAGCCTTTGTTAACAAATACATATACATAGTATGAATTTTTAATTTAATTGTGAAAAATATTAAAATAAATATTTCACAAATTAATATTCCAGTCTGGAAAAAGAAAAAAAGAGGATGAAATCTTTCTTTACTATCTGAAATAAAAAATTCAGTCTGTGTGGGGATGCAGCACTGTAAGAAAAAATATTATAAACCAGAATCTTCTGGTTCTTCTAGATGCAAGATGTGTACAAGGGTAAAATCAGAGTCATTGCTAGGAAAATTCTGTAGAAATGAAGGTAATAGAAATCTAGTAGGCAAACTCGATGATGTGAGAATTAAACCTAGAGTCTTCTGACCTGAACTGCTTCCAACTCTGTGAATGTTACAGAACTAAAAATGTGGATGCATAAAAGTATTTTTCATCAGTGAGGAAGGTACATAAGCCTTTTATTAACTGTTTACTCATTAAAAATAATATAACTTCCTGACTCCTGATTCACCTATGATGTGTATTATTCTCATATTTGCTACTTAATTTGTTGATTGTATCTGATGTTGTTGTTTTATAATTATTCCTACTTTTGTAAAGAAAATGTCTCTTAGTTTTTCTCATTATCTTGAGGAGTTTTTCTTAAACCCAGGCTAATTATGAGAGTTGCTAAGATTAAACTAAGCTGATATTTGTGTTCTTCTGTGGAATGTTTATTTTCTTTCCCATACAGCATACAATGATTGCATCTCTGCAGGTGGATTCATGTATCCTTGAGTTACAGCTACCCTCACATCCTCTTGGCATAAATCAGTTTTTTAAGCTAAAATAGTGATTATCTGCTACATACAACCTTTGAGCACTTTCTCAGGGTAAATCTTTCTCTATGTCAGTGAATCCTTTACATGTGAGCAAGCATTCAGAAAGGACTGAGCATCATATTTAACGTCTCAGCACAAGAAATCCCCTTCACCCCTGCTCTTTTCCTCTTCATTTATGTTTTTTGTGTCATTAGCTGTTTTAGGAAGATCTGTTTTCAATCAGTGGTGTTCTGGCTTCTGTGTAACAGAAATATTCTACAGTAGTCTTGCATGGCAATTTCTCTTTATATTTTACTGTCGCTTTTGAGTTGTAAGTACTATAGTAGTAAAGTAGAAAAAATTTACTTGTATTATGGATTGTAATTCTTTGAATCAGCAATTAAAATCAGTATATGGAAAGTTGCTGTTCAGACAGAGTCACTGTTGAGGGATATCATTGCCATTTAGTTAGGAAACTTTAATACCCAATGTTTTGCATTTCATTAGTGCCATAGTAGTATGCAAATAGCAGTTCTTTTCTAAATTTTGGGGTTTTTATTCCAATTCATGGATGTGTTGGATTGGGTCCAGAGGAGGGCCACAAAAATTATCAAAGGGCTGGAGCAGTGCAGACAGGCTGAGAGAGTTGGGGTTGTTCAGCCTGGAATAGAGAAGGCTCCAGGGAGAGCTAAGAGAATCTTCCAGTGCCTGAAGAGGGCCAACAGGAAAGCTGGGGAGGGTCTGTTTACAATGATTTGTAGGAATAGATGAGGGGTCATGGTCTTAAACTGGAGCAGGGCAGATTTGGATTTGACATTAGTTCTTTTCTGTGAGGGTGGTGGAGACACTGGCACAGGTTGCCCAGAGAGGAGGCCCCATCCATCCCTTGAGACATTCAAGGTAAGGTTTGATGGGGCTCTGAGCAACCAGATCTAGTTTAAGATGTCCCTGCTCACTGTAGGGTGGTTGGATTAAATGACCTTTAAATCTCCCTTCCATCCCAACACATTATATGAATTTAATCTGAAAGTGAATATGGGAAGGATTCCATGAATAAACTGGAGATACTGTTTTTTTTATTTTTTTTTTAAATTAAAAAACTCGTACCTGCTCCATGCAGAAAATATGCTTGTGGGCAAAATGCATGAGGGAAACCAAAATGGTAATTTTTGGATAGTTTATGTGTAAAATATTTTTTCAGTGTAGTAGGGGGTATTAACATCTGATGCTGTTGATTGAGTCTTGTCATCTGTAACCTGAACACAGAAAGACTTTGGATTCCTTTTCTTTATCAACAGAAGGAAGTACTGATGAAGCAATAAAAAGCCAAAGTATCAAGATGAAGTCATCATGCAAGTTAAATTATTCAAACTACTGAGTTTCCAGAATGCAACTCTGCTAAATAAAAATCAGTAGTCCTCACTCTAGTCCATAGATATTCTGAATTCCAGATGTGTTAACAACTGGCTTCTTTCCTTGGCTGCCTGCCCTGAGAGTTGGTGTACTCCATCCTTCCTTCCTTTTCTTTTTATGGATCATCCGCAGGCAAAATTCATAATGACAACCTGCTGCTTGATCTTGGTCTGCAGTGATGCAGTTTGGAGAAATCTAATAAAATCTATTGGAATCTGTAAAGCTGAGTAAAATGTGCAGCTCAGTTTGTTATCTGTGTAGGTTTGACAAGGCTGCTGGAGTAAGGATACAATATTATTTAAGTTGGGGGCTGTAGGATTTGGGTTGTTCTTCTGTAGAGGTGCTATGGGAGAGAGTGGTAAATTGTTTTAAATTGGAGCTTTGTAAGTTCATAAAGTGTGGAATTTCGTGTGGTTTTTTTCTGTTCTAGAGATAGAAAATCAATCTTTCATATTGTATGTGGAGTCCTTTCCAAGGTATATGTGTGTAGAGGGGCTTAAAGGAGATTGAATTTGTTTTTGTTTTTTTTTTTGTTTTTACATCCTGTTCATATTATATGGGTCCTAAGCAATAAAACTTTCTCCTATTACCTGAAAGCTCCTGAAAAAAATTACTTCCTTCAGTCATTCTCTCCCTCTACAGATACACCTAAACTCCTGGTGTAAAGTCTGTCTGATGTTCTATCTTTGTATGTGTGTGCCCATTCCTAGGAACCCTGCAGATTCTCATGGGCAGAGGAGGTGTGTAGCTCTGGGTGTTCTGTGGCTCTCAGAGATACTCAAAATCTTTGGTGTCCTTAATGTTAAATGTCCCTAGTTAGATCTTATATTTTGGGTGAGATGTCCTACTCTTGTCCAGATTAGTGTAAGACCACTGTGCTTTCTTTTTCCTGTTCCTTAGGGGGGATGTGTGGGACACACAGGTTCATCACTGAGTTTTCTTTGACAAATTCCTTCCTGTAACAGGGACCATGATTATGGGGATGCCCTTAAACTCTTCAGTTCATTAATGACATTAATTCCTTAATGTTCAGTAACTAACTCTTCTCTTTTGCATCTGGACTAATTTTTTTGTGACCTTTCAAGGTCAGAAAGTCAAGGTCATTACAGGTCTTACCTGCAATTATATGGGACTGGGCTTAATAAAGCAGCCTTTTTGCCATGGCCCTCTGTAGAATGAGCCCTGGGTCTGTCCCACAGCAGCTTTCCCAAGCAGGATACTGTCAGTATTACAGCAATAACACAGAACATACATAATTGGAGTTTTCACAGCTTTCCTAACTGAAATAAAAGTCCATTCTCACATTATGATGTAAGCAGTGCCAGATCCCTGTACTTGTGGGCTCTTGCTCTGATATTTATGAAGTGGGCCAGCTGGTTAATTAGAATGAGCAATGTTTTGAGTACGATTGCATTTGGGTTTTTTTTTTTTGCTTTATTTTTTGTATTTAATATTGATTAGCAGTCCTGACATGGCATAAACTTGAGTTCATTAATTAAAAATTAGGACTGGGAATAAACAGAGTAGATGGCTATGTCCAGAGTGCACAGTGAAGGTTTGTATTTGTATTATAAGGTGACTCATGAATTCTAATGAAACTAAATTAGGATTTGGAGTTAGCCCACTTTGCTTAAAAGCAAGCTGGAAATAGGCAAAACATTTAGGTATGCACATGCAGTAAAGCATTAAACTCTTGATTTTGGTGTTCTTTAATTGTGATTATTTTAAGAGATTGATTGTACCTGTGTTTCTGCTCTTTCAGCCAGACTTAGAAACACAATAGTATCAAACATAACTGTTCTTTGTGAGTTAGAAAATCTGTTGATTGTTCCTCAGATCTTGTGGAAAAAATAAACTGGTTTCATGTTACTAAATCTTCAACTGAAAGGGAGAGTATTTTTAGCAACCTAGGGATTGATGGCATCTGCTAAATATAATTTGTTTCCTAGATAAGTTGTTGACTTGAGGTATGTAGTCGTTTTTGTTTGTTTGTTTGAATAAAGAAAGACCTAAAAACTAACCAAAGAGGAGGTAAGTTCCTAAGTCTTTTTAAGAAAACACCCAGTCCTTCTAGACTAAGGCTTTGCATAATATGGTAGAATTCATAGAATGGTTTGGGTTGGAAGAGACCTTGAAGATCATCCAGTTCCAACCCCCCTGCATGGACAGGGACACCTTCCACCAGACCAGGTTGCTCAATACCTTTCTTTTTTTTTTTTTCTTTTTTCTCCTTGGTAATATCAGCTGCCTGGGGGCCAGAATAAGAGCTGGGAAAAAATCCTGTGGTGCTTCCCAAATTCTTACCTTGCTTCCAGCAAATAGTCTCTTCTGAGTGAATCAGAGGTTTGTTCTGAGACTGAACACTGTTGATAACATGGGGACTGGTGTACGGGGAAGCTTCCCATGTGCTGGGGACTCAAAATTTCAGCACAGAAGTGCAGGCTTAAGACCACTGAGAGTATTGAGTGAATCATCCTGATTTTAATATTTGGTGACCAGTATTGTTCTGTGGACATCAAAGAAGGAAAAGGTTCATGCACTAGATCTAGTCAAATGTTTTGATCTGCTAATGGAGATCTGTACATAACTTCAGACTGACTTGTTAAGATAGAAGATGCTTTCAGTTTTGTATGATTTTTATCTTTCTACACACAAGTTTGAGTTTTCTTTTTTGATGATGAAAGTGATGAAATGGTGAATATTTTTCTAGAGTGTGGAAGAGAACATCATTTAATAAACCCTAAACTGTTCTGAAGCAAAAATAAGCTCTCCGTTTTTTTTATATTAAATGTGGTAAATGGAGTGGAATTCTGTAAAGGGAAGTCCAGCTGACTTTGTTCTGTACTCCTTAGTTTTTGAAAGGATTAGGAAAAAAAGCAACTGTTTACCTAAGATGCATTTATTTGGATGTTTGACCCCCTTTTTTTTTTTTTTTTTTTTTTGAGATAATGGAATGAATGGATTAGGAAGGTAAATTTTTGAGGGCATAGGAGCTTTGCTGGTAAATCCCATTTGTGGTCTAAATGAACCGAATTTGTGAAATGCACAGGAAGGAAATACAGCTAATAAGTAATTTACTTTTATTTCTCTAGACACTGGAAGCCATATTGAATTTTAAGTACTCTGGTGGACCAGGACATGTTGAAGGATATTACAGGAACCTTTCACTAGGTCTTCATGTAGAAGTTGAGCCATCTGTTTTCTTTACACGTGTCAGTACCCTTCCAGCAACAAGGTAAGCCCTGTTTTGACTCTTTTATATTTGATGCATTGTCTCTTATATTGGCTGTAACTTAGAGACCATGTTGGAAGCCTTCAGTATCATCATTAACATGTAGGTAAATACTTAGGTTAACAAATTTACAAAGTTCTTCATTTTGGAGTTTAGCCTTTGTTAATTGTTGACAGCAATCCATGAGCACTGGACCATTTCTGAAGTTCAGACATTTGTCCTGGTGGTTTGCTTTTCCAGGGACAGGATATCTCATATTTAGTTTAACATGTCATCACTTCTTTCTGTGTCTCTTGGCTGCTGTAGTGTGTTGTGGATTAATTTGTTTTGTGTTTCTCTGACAGAATCTTATCCAAAATACTTGTGTAACTGATTGTCTTTTGATGTGAAGAACAAATTGTAATTATTCTCTCTTTTGATGTTTGTTTTCTCTTGTAAGTCACAGAGGAGTTTCACATATCGTAGTGAATTTTCTGAATCATAGCTGCACATGACCATGGGCAAAAGCCATAGTAACAAAAATCTTGATTACTTAAAATTAATTAGCCACTGAGTGTAATAATTTTAATTTTTTTTTTTGCTAGAATTGCATTTGTTTGCTGCAACACACAGTTTCTATCTTTGTACTTTTATTAATTCTATATCATTTTACCTAATGCTTAAGCAAAAAAGCTTTTGCAAAAATTAATTCTTTAAGGTAATGATCTTACTAATCCTTAATCAACATTTTTTTTTAAATGTTAGTTCCCTTATATTCTACAAATATTAATTATTTGGGATTTACTAATACTTTGAAAGTGCAAAGATGCCATTGAATAGCTTTCATTCAAAAATCGTATAAATGAGCTGGGGCTTGCTAGAGTGAAAGAAGACTGAGAATGGACAATTTTTTAGCACTTAAGTACTTCTGAGTTACAAATATGAAAGAGGAGGAAATAATCCTTCTAGATGAAAGATGTAGATATTGCAAGAAAAAAAAGTTTAAAAATTAGACTTGTATAGTCTTCTATTAAAAATCCTCATGAAGTAATCAGCTATCAAGCAACAGGACTGTTGAAAAGGAAGCCAGTGGTCATAGCAGGAGTGAGAACTTTGCTTGATTTATATTTGGAAATTCTTTCAGTGTAATTATGTAATAATACTAATAATAATAGTTGAGAGTGAGTCCAGGAGATTCCTACTGGTCTTAGGATCTTTTCCATGAGAGACTTCAGAAATAAATCCTAAAGACAGTCCAGAAGGGAATATAAATATAAGAGATATTGGGGCCATATTTCATCATCAAAGGAGAGAAATGAGTCACCAGTATCAGACCATTGCAAAAATGTCAAAAGATGGATGGATGCAACATAACTTGCAAAAAACCATGAAGTGTTTCTTTTGTTCCTGTGAACAAAAGAAGTACAGCCTCAAGAAAAGTTACTGTATCTAGTTTAAGGCTTGAAGGTGAACAGAAGTGGACAGTTGGGGTAAGTCTAGAACAAGAAGAATGATAAAATGTGACATGCTAAAGCCTCAGTTATAGTAACTCTTGGTCCTGCTGAAGCCAGAAGGCTGGGAGGGAACTTAAGTTTTAGTTATATAAATGGCACTGCCAAGAGGATAGGGTTCTGTTTTTCACAGCAGGTAACATGATAAATAATGACTTGCATATAGCAAGGGATTTTTGGGTTAGGAAAAGATAACAAAGCACTGAAATAGTTTTTGGAAAAAATATTTGAAAATGAGACAAATTTTTAAAAATGAGTAGAGTGTATCCAGCTCTTATGAAAAAACTAAAAACTATGGCTTTATGGGTTAGCAGCTTTATCAAGCATTTTGCTTCTTGAAGGTGTACCATACTAGGCATAATTTTATTCTTTTAGGAACTAGTAAAGTAAATCTAATACTACTTGCAAAGTCAGAACACAGTACTGAGAACAACTGCAGAATTCCAGGAACCTTTTGAGTTTCATTCCTGCAATGGCATATTCTTTGGCCTTTGTAGGGTTTTCAAGGTTTAGTAAGTGGCCTCTCTTTATCAACCTGGAATTACCACAGTATCTATTTAAATAGTTTTAAGAAGATTAAATTTTACTCAGTTTGCATTTGTTATTTGCTTGCACAGTTCTCTTTATTCAGTGTCTAAAATGGCCCTTGTACTCTGCCCATGAATACTTGAAAATGGCTGACATGACTGCTCTTTGGTTCACTGCAATTACTCTCCTGTAGTCATAGAGCAGTTTGGGTGTAAAGCTGCAAACCTTCTCTCAGAGCTTCAAGTACAACATGATGCTTTTATCTGAAGCTCTTGTTGAGAAGCTGGTGGTTTCTGTCAGGCTTCCCCAGCTGTGTTTTGTTTACAAGGTTATCCTGCCCCTGCCGTGTCAATCTATTTGCAGGAATTTACTATGTGAGGAAAGTATTACATCCTGAAGCCTTTAAAAATAGTTTGAGGTGCTAATTCCAAGGCAGAGTTTCTGTGTTGCTCAGCTGTGTACAGTTTCAGAAATCTTGCAGCAGCAGGTGCTATATTTAGTGGCTCCAGTTCAGCCAAGTGCCTCACCTCAGGTTGTGTGCACTTGCTTCTCTCTTTGCCTGTTCATCACCCTGAGCAGCATTTAAGTCAGTGGAAACTTTTTTTAAATGATTTGCTGATTGGATGTGTAGTTAAAGATGTGACTGCTTTTAATTAGGGTGCCTAAAAGCTTTACTGAGTGGGAGGAAACCAGTGTAATGTTTAAATTATTCAAGTGTTTTATTGTAAGACCTGTTAAAAGTTTGTTTGAATCTTTTCGTTGGTTTGGTTTTTTCCATTTGGTATATGTTATCTGCTAAGTCATGAATGCATTTGCTTTATTCCATACTGTTAGTTTCAGTGGTCAGTAACACCATTCTTTTACTTCTGTGCTTCCCTCTCTAGATTCTCCATCAGAAGTTGTGTCATTCAGTATTATGTCTAAGAGTGAAAAGTAGCAGAGCTATGTCATCTTCCAATCTGCTTAGGATAGCTAAATGAAACAGTTTGGTTTTAGCTTTTGATGATCTCTGCCAATAACTAAGATTCAGTGACAGCAAATTATAAGTTATATTTTGTACTTTTTTTTGGGGTCACTTGCTGTGTTAAAATCCTGAAGTTGATTTCCTTTTGATTTACAGCTGAGATTTCATTGCTTAAATTCTACCTGAGGGTCTGAGTTATTTTTATTTAGTCATTATGAGGAACTGTGTTTCACAATTTACCTTTTCAGATGTAATTTCAGAATGAAAGTTATCATTGCTTTCATTTTCAGGCTTCAATTTTTTTCCTCTCTTTATGTTTCATGAAGGTTTTATTTTATGTTTTACCTCATCACAAGTATGAACAATAGCCTACTACCTGCTGGGCTTAAATAGTCAACACAAAATAAATAAAAAACATCAATTCTTTCTTTAGGCTTGTACTGAAAAAAAAAACCAGGAAACTTGTAAATGAAATAGATTCTCCTCACCCCCCTTTTAATCGTTATCTGGGCTGATCTGTAGAGGCAACTGTGGTTAGCTTGATGTAGCCCTTAATGTAATGTAGGGCCTAATCTGTTGCTTAATTCTGATTCAGATGTCTGTTCCTCCTATCAGAAGAGATGATGTTCCATTGGTAAACAGCTGTAATTGTCATTCCTACTTTGTCCCTGGGTATATCAACCTCTGCTCACTAATCTGACTGCATCTGGGAAGGCAGGCAGAACAAACTTGTGCTAGGAAATTGTTTGCCTCTGATCAAGCTACCTGCATTCTGCATGGTTTTGTTTGCAGGAAGATGCATAATCAAGAACATCAGTGTGTGGAGCAGGCCTGAAACAGGATATTACAGATAATGAGTTAATGTTGAAAGTTCTCCTTGTCCCACACCTCCCTGAAGCCTTGAAGAGCATCAGGGATTAACTTGCTTAACCATTTATTCACTATAAAATGTGCATAAATCTATATAGAAAAATTATATTTATTGTCCTCTGTAGTCAGGCACACCATGCTAACTGGTGGCTTCTCAGATCTTAGCCCCAAAACTCCTGGTGTCATTCCAGGCCTCAAAACAGTTCAATTACCAGCAGATTACAGACTGTGGGTGGAGATCTGATGAGCTGATCCTCTACTGCCTGGGGATATCTGGTTCTAGCAGTGCAGTGGCAGTGTTCTGCTGATGGTTTATGTGATACACCCCTTTATTTTCACGTGCTATTCATTTCCAGAAAGTCTGCCATTGAAGCTTGTGGTGGCTAGGTTGTCTTCAACCGTGTCCTTTATACGCGTGGTTTTCTCAAAGGCATTATCTGCCAATTTTGGCAGGTGCTGAATGTCTTTATTGCCTCTATCAAAGAGCAGAGAGCATGAAACACTGGCAGAGAAATACAGCTTCACTCTGCATGTTTGGTAAGAATTCAAGTAAGGTGTGCTCTGCATGCTGTGAGGTGCCTGTTGGTTTCCTCTTGTCCTTTGCTGTCGTTCTGTCAGTACAAAAGCAGCTTGATTAAGAGTCATCTACAATGGCTGGAAAATCTTGGTCTTGCTTCTTACAAAAGTGGTCAGATGGTCTGAATTTGTAGACAAAGTTGATCCACAGTGACAGAGATGCTGCCTTCAATTTCGGGTGGACAAGTCAGATAATACAAGAATATTCTTACTTGTAAATTGATGAGCAAATGTTCATCAATGATTCAAAATGATGAGCAAGGTAAATGTTTTGATTTTTTTTTTGAGGCAGTGAAGTTTTCTTCCTATCTTAAAACCACTATACAGTTAATGAAACATCAGCTGCAGCTCTCGTTGGGCAAGTGCAGAGGCATCAACTCTGTTCTTGTAACTGAGTCAGAGAAAAAAAGAACTGCAGCAGGTCTGACACTTAAAGTGTCAGTTCCCCTAACTGTAGGTTTGAGTTAATTTTCCATTGTACCATTTATGTATATCTTTTAATGAAATGTTTTGGTTTTGTGAAGAACAGTTCAGAAAAAGCCTGCAACATGCTCCCTAGTCTAAGACCTTTCATTATTTTGTATTCAAAGTTAAGATTCAGTTTTTCCAACTTGGTTTCACCAAAGTGTTTGCAGACTGAAAAAGAATTATCTTGTCTATACTGAGGGTTCTCAGGAGATCCTCAATGTGTTGGGTAGGAACTTTTGGTCTTAACAAAATCAGATGTAGTTTTCAGAATTTCCATTCCTGTTTCCAGTTTTTCCCGCATTTTCACTACAATAAATTGCAACTGACTTCATCAGTCAGGTTTCAGTTACAAATCCTGATCTTTAAATATTTACAACTCACACAAAAGAAGGAGTAAGCAGCATGTTACTTTGGCCATACTTTAAGGGACATTTTTTTTAGGTAATAAACAAGTTCCACAGAGTTTTCTGAAAAAAATTCTTGGCTTTATATAGCTGAATTTTTAAATTAAATGTTCACATTGGCTATATTCAGTGTGCAAATCACCAGGCAGCTATTTCTAGTCATGTCTTTCTCAATATTTCAGTGTTCAAATGTCACAGAGCTCTGAAGGCTCGAGAAAAGCTCTTTTAGTTGGGTGCTGGAAGACCAATCTGTTGAGTTTAGAGGGTGGCTAAGATGTGACCTGTTTAAATGTACAGATGTTCCTACGTGGAGAAAATAATTAGTATCAAATTCACTTTTTTATTAATGGAAAATAGAAATAACAAAAGCCAGTCAAAATGGAAACCAGGCAACTTCATCTACAAATAAAGCTCTCATATTGATCCATTAGACTGATTAACTGGTAGAAAAATCTGCCAAAGTATGGATTTAGTAACCATTCATTTATGTTCTCAAGACTGGATGTCTTTCTAGAATATATCCTTTATTTATACACACCCCACTGAGCTCAACATTGATTCTAACTGAGTGGGAACCTTTGACACATAGGAGGTCACATTCCATAGTTAAATCATCTTGCTAACCTTAAACTCTGCTACTGGTAAGATGTTGCAGTGGGTTCAGGGAAGAGCAGCAAAAAGTAGCTTGCAGATTGAGAGCATTGATTTTTGAGATCAAAATGTTAAATATGTACAGTTTGGCACATGAAGACGTGAGAACATAAATCTGCAAATATTTATAGATGTGCTGGGAGTATTTAACATAATTGAAAAGGTTTACAACTAGGAGAAGTCAGATGAGGACAGTTCTTGGAATGTGCAACAATATCTTTTAGCAGTACGATGGCTAAGCTGACTTCATCATTTGATGTTAGTCTCAAAAACTTCATTTTTAGAGAATTTAATAAAAAAATATTGCATTAAAGAAACCATATTGAAAAGACAGTAGCACCCACAAAGATGCTCTAGTTTGTTGTTTGGCTCTGCTGTTCTTTGTGTTTTTGGAGAACAGGGTTGTCCCTTGACACATCATTGCCTGTTGTCACGGCCAATGCTTCTCTTCACTTTCTGATGTCTGGTTTTCAGTGGGGATGCTGTCTATGCCGGCTTAAAAAGAACAGAAAAGAAGCAAACAAACGTGTGGATGTGCAAACACTCCATGATTTCAGTTGGTGGGGAGGCTGAGCTGAGTCAGGATGGAGATAACTTGCCAAATCCCCCTGATGTTGCTTGTTTAAATTGGCTTTAAAACTGAGCTAGGAGCAGGACTGCAATAAGATTACTCACTGAAGTGAGCTGTCATTACAGCATGGCAGCTGTGTCTGGTTTTTAATACTGTATTGAGTGTTCCTGAAGGATGTCCTCTGCTGTCATGTCAGAGTGGATTGGGATAGTAATTGCAATACCCCTGAAAGAAATTTGTAGATTACGGCGTCATTATCTCTTGCCTTAAGTTCCTGTGGCCCCAGTTTTGTGACTATTTTTGGAATCATAACTGTCATGGTAAGATTTTTAAAATAAATCATGATTCATCATGTCACTAGCTTCTGTTGTTTTATATCTTGAATTCTGCAACAGGGGATAACAGAAATTAATTCATGCAACAAATCTTCAAAATGCTGTTGAATTAACTCAGTTTTCAAGGAAAGACTAAGAATTCTTTTTTTTGTGTGTTCCAGTGAGTACTGACTTAGTTTTGCTTGTTATTCTGAGACCTTCAGATTATAAACCACCCAACTGAAAATAATGTTCTTGGTAATTCTAGTTTTTGCATGTACAGCCTTCTCATATACAAATTTTTGTGTTACTTGTGAAAGAAAACCTTGAACTTGAAATTTATGGTAGATGGTTGCAAAAGGAACACCATGGACAAATAAGGAAGAGCAATGAAATGGAAAATTTTTGCATGTTGTGATTTCTAGTGTTCTTCCACTTCGACTCTGAAACTGTTTGACCCAGGCTTATTTCTTTTCCATTAACAGTTGAAATGACTGATGAAAAAAAGTTCTTTATCCTAACATCTATTTACAGTCCAGTACAGCTTTAATTCGTCTTCATTTGAGTTGGACTTTTAGCATAATGCAATGGTTTGTGTTATCATTACATGTAGAAAAGACAGCTGTTGTGTTTGTGGTGTCTGCTGCTTGTTTGGGGTTTTTTAAGTTTAGAATTTTATATTTTGTTTCATAGAAGGATGAAATTTATATCACTTTCGATCACCTTAACTGTTTCCCCTGCTCTCCTAGGTAAACTATGGCTAATTTCAGCCAGCTGTATAGGGGAAAATTAAATATATTCCTGCAAATTGCTAACTGGACAGAGAATAATTTATGTCCCAGTGAGGAAAGGCAGAAGCATGAGGAGTTACCTGCTCCAATCCCTGTGACAGCTGGCATGGATGAGCTCAGGGCCAGCTGAAAATACTGGACTGCCCATGGTGGTTGATGGATGAGTGAAGAAGCTGTGGGAGGAGCAGGGGGGAGATGTATGATGAGAGATGTGATGGGACTATGATGGGAGAGACAAGAATGTGAACTGATCTCGTTGAAGGTCCTAGATTAGATGATCTGTGAAGTTCCCTTCCAACTCAAACTATTCTATGATTCTGTGATACATGGGAGTTGAGGTTTTTGAGGAGCAGTAGTGTTTCTGTCCTATACCTTCTAGAATAGTGCAGGAACAGTTGGTAATCTGGGTTTTGCAGAAATTACAAGTTCTGTACTAGTTAATGTGGCTTTCCTGAATGCCTGTATATTGTGTGTCCATGTCCATAAGTATATGGTGTAAAACAAGATGACAGTTTAGTTTTTTGTGTGCTGATCTGTGATGATACCCTGCTACCTCAGCAGATGTTCTGGATGTTTCTTTAGATGTTCTGGATGTTCAGATGTTTCTTTAAAAAAGAGGTAGTGATTAAAAATGACCCAAAATCTCTAAAAAGGGGACTGGGAGGCCACTGATGAACCTGCATGTTTTGTTGAAGATGGAGTTCTGTGTTTTCTCTGGGAAGGGTGCTACTCAGAATCCACTCAAAGTGGAGTAGTTCCCCAGTGACTCAACCTGTATCTTCCTCCCAAATTCACTAAACATTTGTTGTACACTATTTTATGGTGAAAGATAGTTTGGAAAAATAAGAAGAAATTGGGTAAATGTGGGATAATCTTTCCCTGTTCAGGGATCAGTAGCTTATGACTGGTATTTTTAAGCCAAAAATTTTAGTAGGCCATTGTATCTAATTTAATCATCTTTAGATCCATTCATTATTTTGAGTGTTTTAAATTTTTAAAAGCTTACATTCTTTAAAAAAATAATAATTTATCTAGTATGGAGGCCAGGGTTAAAGGTCTAAGATTTGCTCTGATATCTTAAAATCCTTAGAACAATATGATGTGAGGTATTTCTCTGATCCAGAGGTTAGTTTAAGCAACAGATTGCTGACTGGATTTACATGTTCCGCAAGGTCATACTTCATGAACTTCCTTTATCACACTTGCATGATTCTGATTTGCCTCTCAAATGTCATTTCCTGACACTTTGAGATATCTTCTTTCATTTGTTTCTTGCAAATGATGGGCTTTTGTACATCCACCTGTAGTGAAAATGGATAGAAATTGGTAACTTTGCTTTCTTGTTAATTCTTTGTTTTCCTGGAACTCACGCTTTCCTCCAGATAACAACTTCCTTACTTGGATGGACCTTTCAGCATTTGAAGCTTGCTGTTTTAATTAAAATATTTTTGTAAACTAGTTGGTTTTGGTTTTCATTGCTGTAGTAGTCTCTTTGGCACTGTCCGCTATTTACTTCAAGCACCTAATTCTATCTTTTTCTGCAGTCTAAGTGTTACCATTAATCTTTTTATACTATATCTTATTCTCCTAAGTTTGCAAAGTACTGTAATAATTCTGTAACTTTCATTTTTATTAATTAAAAATTTCCCTAGAGAATTAACTTAAAATTGAAAAGGAAATAATTCTTTCCCCAACATGTGTACTGTATGAAGAGGACAAAATAAATGTCATTATGATGAATAATTTTCATTGCATAGACCGAGAGTTCAGGTTTGGGTTCTTCTAGTATTAGTGATGGTGTTTAGTCCTGCTGCTTGTATAGGTCCTTTATATTTACATCATGAATTGTGTTATTTACAAAACTTCAGTTCTGCTGCCAAAAGATATTGCAGAAGGCTTGAGTGTTCTTTCAGGCAATTGTTTGGTTTTTCTGAGGGATAAATAAAAAATTCTTTCCATGCTGAATTTTGTAAACATTGTCTACACTAGAAGACTCTCTTGCAGATCTCTTGCTGGAGAGGCTCCCAACGGTGAGATGGAAGCCAGGATCTTTTTTTATATTCTCTCTTTTAGATTCCTTACAGGTAACAGAACACTGACTTACTCAAACACTGCCCTTCTAGTTCTTTCTTTCTTGTGAGCTCTTAAGGAAGTGTGTTGCTAATAAGGGTTATGATTCCATATTTCTTCTGAATTCTTGAGTTCCGGTGTGGTAGCTTCAGGCACTCCGCTACCTCCATGCATTTTTCTCTATATTCAGAATTTGTTAAGGTTTTACCCTAAGAGAGTGAAATCCCTTAAAACAAACAAATAAGTAAACAAACCCATCCAGGTTGGATGGGTCTTTGAGCAGCCTGGCCTAGTGGGAGGTGGCCCTGCCCATGCAGAGGGGGTTGGAACTAGATCTTGAAGGTCTTTTCCAAATCAAAGCATTCTACTCCCCAAGCAGTGCTTGGTGGTCATTTTGTACCTGATTGCATGTGACATTGCTTTCAATTTTCTGACCTGAACCTTAACCTTCTGTGCCTGTCCTAGGAGTGTATCCATCTCAAGGGTTTGCCAAAGTAGCAATACAGTTCCTTCTGTACCCGCTCTGCTAAAGTTATCTCTTGATTTTGAGAAGAGAGTTGTATTACGAACGAAAGAACCTGTTTCCAAAGTAGAAGAGCAGCTGTTAAATTTGTGCACCTCAAGTTTAGTTGCCTTTGAAATGGCTGGCATTTCAATGTAGTTGCAAATTATTCTGCAATAGGAGAAAACCCCTTGTTTGCATGATACACAATTGTATCTTAGTTTGAATATGCATTTTATTCAAAGGATGCCTCTGATGGCTTTCACCTCTCTCCTGTTCCTCTCTCTTCCTTTTTGGGGAATATGATTGCATGTGAGTGCTCTAATAAATGTTACTGTTGTGATCTACTTCTTACATTGAATATAGGTTTCCTTTCCCTTTTTACTGAGTCTGATAGCAATTATATGGAACATATGGATCCATAATCTTTGTGTGATGGATATACTACTTTATACTGTCATTCACAATGACAAGTCACCTAACTTTATTTTATGCGCTTTAAAATTTCAAAGTCGTTAACAGCTAAAACTAAACTGTAGACTGAGACTTAAGACTAGGATGTTTCTCTATTGTTAAGTGGCTTCCTATGAGGGTTTGAATTTCAGAGTAGGCTGAGGCATTAGTGCAGCTGTATGTCTGTATTTGGCAATTTGATAGCTGATTCTGATATTTTTCCATTTGTACTATATTCCAACCTTTCCTCGACACCACTATTTATGCTTAGTTTCACAAGGAAAAAAGTTATAAATATGAATAAAAATGTACAAGAAAGTTTGTTTGTGGCTTTTTCAGTATTATTTCCTAAGGTTACAGGAAACATGGTGGGTATATTTATACTGAGTGCTTCTGGGGACATTTGGGTTTGAAAGACAGTGGCTGACAAATACAGTTTTCTGTGAGAGTTGCCTGTATTTCCCTTTCTTACAGAAGGGAGAGAGTTCTCTCTCTCAGAGTAGCTGATAAAATGGAGAAGTACTCTGGCTGTACTTTGGAACCGCCTTGCTTTGGTCTGTAGACAAACCAGATGTTTGCAAGTTGAATTGCTCCCTAACACTAAGCAGAGATTTAAATTTTTGTTCATAAATTTTTTTCTTAAAAAGACAATGCCAAGGTAATTTGAAATAATAAAATTGTTTGATGTGAATGCTCAAAGATCTGGAAAAAAAATCTCTGGCTTTTGCCATAGAAGTGAATCTGAAAGCTGCAGGGTAAGAATTTGTACAGGTAAAATAATACTATGGAGCTAAAAATCGTGCAAGTTGTAATTGTCATGGAACTTCTCTTTCTGTGTAGCTTTAGTGAAAATAAAAAATCCAGTTATTAAGAAAAGTTATTTCTAGTAAAAGAGTAACATATCTTTGTAAATGGAGTTGGGTATAAAACATATGCATGTGAATGTATTTTTATACTTATGCATATATATATATATTTACGTATAAATAGAAATTCTAATATATGTCTAATAGTTCTGTCATGTGTTACTGAAATTGTGCTATTCTTTTTTCTTCCCCGTCTGAACAGCACCCGACAATGCCATCTACTTCTAGATGTCTTTAATTCTACAGAGCATGAGTTGACCATCAGTGCTAGGAATAATGAAGATTTAATTCTGCATGCTGGGGAATGTCAGCGGTAAGTGTTTGTGGTGTGAAAAAGGCCCTGGTTTTAACCTTATTATTTATTTA
>JAAWXA010000231.1:22840-33187 GCA_038090715.1 Florisuga fusca
AGTCCTGTCAGTTTGACCTCAGTCCCAGGGAGGCTGATGGAGCAGATCATCCTGAGTGCTGTTATGCAGCACATGCACAACAACCAGGTGATCAGGCCCAGTCAGCATGGGTTCATGAAGGGCAGGTCCTTTTTGACAAACCTGATCTCTTCCTATGACAGGGTGACTCTCTTCTCGGATGAAAGAAAGGCTGTGGGTGTTGTCTGCATTGACATTAGCAAGGCAGTTGACTCAGTTTCCCAGAGCATTTTCCTGGAGAAGCTGGCTGCTCATGGCTTAGATGGGCATGTGCTTTGCTGGGTTCCAGACTGGTTGGAGCTGTGGTCAATGGAGTTAAATCCAGCTGGTGGGGGGTCAGGAGTGGTGTCCCCCAGGGCTCAGTGCTGGGGCTGCTCCTGTTGAACATCTTTATCAACGACCTAGATGAGGGGATAGAGTGCACCCTGAGTAAATCTGCAGGTGACACTTAGCTGGAAGTGGAAGTGTGGATCTGCCTGAGGGTAGGGAGGCTCTGCAGAGGGATCTGGACAGACTTGATGGATGGGCCAAGGCCAAGTGCATGAGTTTCACTAAGGCCAAATGTCAGGTCCTGCACTTGGGCCACACCAACCCCCAGCAGCACTACAGGCTTGGGGAGGAGTGGCTGGAGAGCTGCCCAGCAGAGAGGGACCTGGGGGTGCAGAGGAGAGGTCAATCTGAGACAGGAGATCCCGGCCACCAGCACACACTTGGAGCTGACACGAGGAAGGTGTTCAGCTCAGGGAGGTACACAGCCCACTGGGATGTCCACAGGGACCTCTTTTCATATGGGCTGGGCAGGGGCTCTCCCGTTGAGCTCATGGAGACACGGCTACTGCAACTTCCATCCAGGCAACCTGTGAAAGGTGTTCAAAGGCCTCTTCCTTCAGTGTATCATCAAGGGCATAGAAGAAGCAGCAAAGGCTGAGAGTGTGGGCCCAGGAGTGGAGACCTCGCTGTGATACGCTTCAAACTCATCTCGTGGATAGAGCTGGGATGGTCCTGGCCTCACTGCAGTGCTGGGAATCAGCTGCTCTCAGAGCAGTGCCCAGATGGTCTCAGCTGTCCTGAGGTGCCCATCATGTACCTACTGTCAGTAGGCAGGGTTTGACTCTGGGTCCTTGTAAGGGACTTTGTGGAGGAACCCCCTCCACTGGACCCTCGGACTCTCGTAGGTCAGTCCACAGGGAGCGGGTGCCTGAGCAGAAAGTGTTCATCACTGATCCATTTTATTTGCTGACAAAATTCTGCTGAAGGTACGTAAAGTAAAAGTAAGGAATGTACGTACGTACATTTACATACGTAAACATAAGGAATGTTTCCTTATGGCATAGAGGTCATTAATGAAGTGTCAGCTCATATGGTATTTCTTCTCAGTGTGTTTTATTCCAAAGTTTGGTAATTCAGTGTGCTGCTACACCTTGAGTAGTTGCCTGATGAATTAAGGGATGACCACAGTAACTGTTTTTTGTCCTACACCTCTGTTCATATTCCTTAATAAAGAAACAAAGTGTGAGCCCACTCCTTTCCAACAGTGGGAACAATGCCTTTAACTTCAAAAACCCACTCAATATTTTTTCTCTCCTTTTAACAAGGAGAGATTTGAATGTCTTCCTTTTCCAGGAAACCAAGAAGTCTGTTTTCTTAGAGGTCCATGATGTTAACCCTCTGACACAGTGCCAAGACCACAGCTGCTCTGTGTCTTGAGTATGTCCTTGTTACTTTTGTATTCCTGACCAGTGATGCTGTGTTGACTTCTCAGGACTCCTGGGGTGAAACACAGGGATCTGGGAATTAAACTCTTCTGGAGATTTAAAGTGGCACCTCTCTGCAAGCAGAACGGAGGGAGGGGTGCCTTATAACACACCCTGCACATGGCCTGTACAAGGGTGTTTGTACTCCCTCAGCATGTGGGGTGGATGCTTCTGATCCCATCCCTCTACTCAGTCTTGCTCTGGGCTTGGGATTTATGAAAATCCTCTTATTGTTGCTTATTTGGGTTTTTTTAAGTGTGTTTTCTTTCTCTCCTAGAGAAAGAATTGCTTCTATAATTGGTATCTGAAATAAAAGATCCCCCCAAAAACAACATATCCAAAAC
The DNA here is from genome assembly GCA_038090715.1 of Florisuga fusca. NCBI lineage: Eukaryota > Metazoa > Chordata > Aves > Apodiformes > Trochilidae > Florisuga > Florisuga fusca. The sequence continues at coordinate 24,957 of JAAWXA010000231.1, forward strand.
CAACCAAGGAACAAAAAAACCCAATGAACAAACAACAACAATATCAACAACAACAACAACAAAACACATAATAAAAAAACCCACAAAAACCAACAAAAAAAGCCCAACAAAAACCCCCAAAAAACCCAAAGAAAAAGCACAGATATTTTGACAAGCAACACTAAAATACATAAAATATAGTATTATAAATAATTTGTATTAATATTCTCTGATCAGATCTGTCATTATTTCAGCCCTTTGTGCCCCACGTTGGGCCCAAATAAAGACTGTTGTGGTTAAACCCCAGCCAGGCACTGAGCACGTTCCAGTCCATTCACCTTCCCTCTGTCATTCAGGTGAGGGAAAGAATAAGAAAATTAAACCAATAGATTGAGATAGGAAAAGGTTTATGACTGAAGTACAACAGAGCTTAGTATTATTACTAAGGCAAATTGTCCCAAACCCTTCCCAGGGAGCCAATGAGAGCAATGTTGTGTTTGGGGTGGTGAGGAGCAATGTTCTCCATGGAGTGCTGGAACTCAAAGCCTTTTCTTCAGTGTCCAGGCCACTTGCAGGGACACTCTGAACAATACCAATTGAATATACAATTCTAAACTGTAAAACATTAAAACAGAACTTTTCAATAATTTTTATTAGATGCTCTTTGTAAGCTCCCTCCACAATTGAACCTCTCCAATTAGATGTGCAAGTCTTGAACACTACAAACACCACATGAGGGTGACTCATGGCTGCTCAGTACTGTAATGGGCCCCGTGGTGCCAGTGGGACTGAGTCCATGATACTCAGGTACTAACACGAGGCTGAAAAAAAAACTTCTTGAGAAGTTAAAGCCAAAAAAAAAATCCAAATTATCTTGAAGTATTGATTGGCCCCGTTGGGTCCCATTATTTACAAAGCCTCCCCAGAGACTTGTTAGAGAAAGTCACTGGAGGACATAATTCCAGGGAGGCAAAGGTTCTGTAAAGGTGGCTCTGAAGCCACAGGTATTTATTTATTTATTTGTGTATTTATTTAATTATTTATTTATTTTATGTATCACTTAGGCCAAACTCTGAAATCCAAGCAATGGGAAATCAGAGCTCATCCTTCACTTGTGGGTCGGGATTATTCTGGGGGCCATAGCGCATGACGATGAGCAAAAAAAATTGTAAGAAAAATGCACAATACCTCCCAACTACAGCAAGAAAGGGCTGAGGAGCAAATCAAGTGCAGAGCCTCGACATAAACTTCTGCCTGGTGATGGTGACACAGTGACCATTTCTAAAGTCACCTTTCCAGACACAGACTCTCCAGACAAAGGCCATTCCCATTCCTCTCCAATTGTCCTCTTCTCCTGAAAAACCATTTCTCATCAGATTCTTCTTCCCTTTCTCTGTTTGACTTTTCTTGGCTTGCACAAAGGAAAACTCCTGCTGTGCCCGTGTGCAGTCAGTTCTCTAAGGAGAGCAGGTGGGAGGTGGTGCAGTGGAGCTGTAACCTCCAGCTGCAGAGAGGAGAGGAGAAGTCTGATGCAAGGACCAGGGATGGAAGTCCCAGGTGGGACATGAAAGGAATGGTGGGGCTGGGGAGGGGAGAAGTGAAATTGCCCACACAGTGTTAGCCCTCAGGGAACTTCTATCACCTCTTCTGTAAAATGAAAATCATGAGATGATCTGGTAAAATATACTTCAAAAACTCCCACAAACAGTTTTCATTAATCACAGTATGAAATGTTCCTCTTTAACTACAGTGGAGAAACCTCTCCAATTAGCTGTACAAGGCTGGAAGATGTGAAGAATATCCCATGGAGAGCCATGGCTCTTTAGTGCTCTCTGTATTTCACTGAGCCCCAGGGTGTGTTTGGTGCTGAGTCCATGATCCTCAGGTGCTGAGAGATGAATGAACAAACTGCTCCAGAAGTCAGAATGGAACCTGAAAGTACCTTGAAGCACTGTTTGGCCCCACTGAGGCCCATTGCTGCCAGAGCCTCCCCATGGCCTTGTTAGAGCAGATCACTGGAGGCCATGATTGCAGGGTGGGAGAGGCTCAGTAAAGGTAGCTCTGAAGAACAAGAGTTTTACTACTTATTATTTTTTTTTAAGCAGTGAGGACAAACTCTGAACCCCAGAAAATGGGAAGGCAGAGCCCATCACAGTTGTGGGTCAGGATTATTCCTGGGGACAGTGGGGTGTGAAGATCAATAATGTCAGAAAATGTACACCACCTCCTGGTTACCCCAAGACGGGAGAAGGAGAAAACCAAGTTCAAAGCCTCAAGAAATAGTTTTTCCTGGTCGTGGTGATACAGTGACAATTTGTAAAGTCACCTTTCCAGACACAGACTGTCCAAAGGCTGGAGAGTTGGGCCCATGCAAACTTGATGAGGTTCAAGAAGGACAAGCACAAGGTCCTGCACCTCAGTTCGGGCAATCCCCATAACAAATACAGGTTGGATTACATGGATTGAGAGCAGCCCTGAGGAGGGGGAGGGCTTGGGGGTGGTGGTTGATGAGAAGCTCAGCACCAGCTGGCAAGGTGTGCTGGCAGCCCAGGAAGCCAAGCATGTCCTGAGCTACACAAAAAGCAGCGTGGCCAGCAGGTCAGGGGAGGAGATTCTGCTCCTCTGCTCCACTCTGGTGAGACCCCACTGCAGTGCTGGGTCCAGTTCTGGAGCCCCAAATACAAAAAGGACATGGAGCTGTTAGAACAAGTACAGAAGAGGCCCCAAAGATGATCAGAGGGCTGATCATGAGGAGATCCATAGGACAACCCAATCAGGTCCAATCAGGGATGGCTTTGGAGGAAGGGAATATTGCTCAGGCCTTTATTAATTTTGGTCTTGAAAAGCTGCAGGGATGGAGATGACACAAGCTCTCTGGTAGATGTATTTGAATGTCTTGATGAGGAGCAAGTTTTCAAGTTTTTCCCTCCCTTTTTTCAGCTGATGCCCCTTGGTTCTCCCCTTCCCATCATGCACACCCAGGAAGGACCTGGCTCCATTTCTTGCTGATATCAAATGAGTTATCACAGAATATGCTGAGTTAGAAGGGACCCATCAGGATGATCAGTCAAGTCCAACTCCTGTGTCCTCAGGATGACACCATGAGCCTGAGAGCATCATTGAAACATTTCTGGAACTCAGTCAGGATTGGTGCTGTGACCACTTCCTTGGGGAAGTGATCATTGTTATGAAGCAATGAAGTTGTTCCATCACTCAACTGCTCTCTGGGTGAAAAACATTTCCCTGATATCTAACCTAAACCTCCCATAATGCAGCTTCCTATCACTTCCCCAAGTCCTCTCATTGGTCACAGGAGTGAAGAAATCAGAACCAGCCCCATCTCTTTCCTTTTTGAGGATCCATAGACTGCAATGGAGTCTCCCCTCATCCTTCTTTTCTCCCAGGTGGACAAATGACCTCAGCTGCTCCTCATGAATCATCCCTTCCAGACCCTTCACCATCCTTGTTGCTCTCCTTTGGACACTCTCCAACACCTTGATGTCTTTTCTGTACTGCAGTGCCCAAAACTGCACACAGTACTCACAGTGAGGCTGTACCAGTGAAGAGTAGATCAGGACAGTCACCTCCCTGGACTGGCTGGTGACACTGTGCTTGGTGCACCCCAGGACACGGTTGGTCCTCCTGGCTGTTAGGACACACTGCTGGCACATCTCCAGTTTGCCATCAAACCAGGACCCCCAGGTCCCTCTCTGCTCTCCAGCCACTTGTTCCCCAGTCTGTACCTGTCTCCAGGGTTGCCCCATCCCAGGTGCAGAATTCAGCACTTGCCCTTGTGGTTGGTGAATCAGCACTTGCTGAACTTGTGGTTCAGCACTTGTCCTTCCTGTGGCTGCTCATTGCCCAACTCTCTAACCTGCTGAGGTCTCTCATCCACAAACTTGCTCCAGATTCCTTCCAGTCCTGCACCCAAGTCACTGATGAAGATGTTGAAGAGGACTGGGCCAAGGATGGAGCCCTGCAGGACCCCACTAGTGACCGGTCACCAGCCTGATGTCACCCCATTCACTGTCACTCTGTGCTCCACCTGTGAGCCAGTTGCTCACCCATCAGATGGCACGGTTGTCCAGCTGTATGATGGACATTTTATCCAGGAGGATGCTATGAGAGACAGTACCAAAAGCCTTCCTGAAGTCCAGAAATATTACATCCACGTGCTTCCCTTGATCAGCTAGGGGGGTTACCCAGTCATGAAAGTTTTGACCCACTACGGTCCCCAAGTCATTCTCTGCAGGGCTGCTCTCAATCCATTCATCTCCCAGTCTTTACTGACAATGGGGATTTCCTCCTCCCAGATACAGGACCTTGCACTTGGCCTTAATGAAGTACATGAGGTTTGCACAGACCTACTACTCAAACCTCTCCAGGTCCCTCTCGTTGTCATCCCTACCCTCAAATTAATCAACTGTGCCACTGTGCTTGGTGTCATCTGCAAAGTTGCTGAGGAATCACTGGATCCCACAGTCCCTGTCACTGGTGATGTTAATCAGCCCTGGGGACATACAGTACTATTTAGAAGGTAACTTTACATCCAGAAGGGACACCCTTCATTAATGGCATCCCTTTGGACACTGAGTCATTCAACATGAGGTCATCCAGCCATTTTCTTGCCCATCCAATTCTCCATCCATCAAACACATTCCCCTCCAATTAAGCAATGAGAATGTTGTAGGGGATCATATCAAGTCTTGGTAGATGATGTCTGCAGCTCTCCCTTCTCCACTGCTGCAATTACTCCATGGCAGAAGGCCAGGAGGTTGGTGAGACTCAGTTTGCCCTCTGCGAAGCTGTGTTGGCTGCCTCAGATCACCTCCCTCTCCCCCATACATTTTGATATGGCTTCCAGAAGGATCTGTTCCATGATCTGACATCCCTTCAGCACAAACATGGACTTCTGACCCAGTCATCCTGACCCTTGTCGTGTAGTAAAAAAACCACGAAAAGGTGATTTAATAAAGAAGTTGTGACTTAATAGGATTTGCTATCAAGGTTTGTTCTGTTACAATGTGGAAGGGACATGTAGGGGTTAAAATCGGAGTAGCTGACACAGGGATCTGAGGCAATGATTTGTAGAGGGACAGTGGAAATGGAGCCAGGACCGGGTTTGAGTGATTTGTTCAGGGATCAGGGAAAGGCATGAGGAAGGAACTCCCATTGAGTCACAACGATCAGAGTGAACCCCCTTGCTTTCTAAACTCCTTCCCAGAGGACTCCAAGTGTGTCTGGATCTAAACCTAACACCAGGTAAAGAATTCACTGCTGGAACCTGTATTTATTTCAATGCCCAGAGAACATAGATGTTATTTAAAACAACCTTTCTAGTACCCTTTCTTAACACCAGAAAGAAAGATACAAAACTGGGAATGGTATGAACAATGAAAGATTTATTTGTGCACTTCACTATCACATGTAAAAGAGAGAAAAAACCCCACAAATAGCAGTCCCAGATGGCATGTTGAATCTGTTGTGAGAGACAATGAGAGACATTATTAATGATATGAGATACATTATCAATAATATGTATGAGAAATTGAGCATTTTATTATTTAAGAAAACAATCCAGTCATTAGTTTCAACACAGCACCCTTGAGCTCCTGGTTCCTCATACTGTAGATGAGGGGGTTCACTGCTGGAGGAACCACCGAGTATAGAACTGCCACCACCAGGTCCAGGGATAGGGAAGAGATAGAAGGAGGCTTCAGGTAGGCAAAGCTGGCTGTGCTGATAAACAGGGAGACCACAGCCAGGTGAGGGAGGCACGTGGAAAAGGCTTTGTGCCTTCCCTGCTCAGAAGGGATCCTCAGCACAGCCCTGAAGATCTCCACATAGGACACCACTTTGAAAACAAAACAGCCAAACCCAAACAGGCACTGAAAACAAGAAGCCCAATTTCCCTGAGGTAGGAGTGTGAGCAGGAGAGCTTGAGGATCTGGGGGATTACACAGAAGAACTGGTCCAGGGCATTGCCCTGGCAGAGGGGCAGGGAAAATGTATTGGCTGTGTGCAGCAGAGCAGTGAGAAACCCAGTGCCCCAGGCAGCTGCTGCCATGTGGACACAAGCTCTGCTGCCCAGGAGGGTCCCGTAGTGCAGGGGTTTAAAGATGGCCACGTAGCGGTCGTAGGACATGATGGTCAGGACAAAAAACTCTGCAACTATAAAGAAGGCAAAGAAGAAGAGCTGTGCAGCACATCCCTTGTAGGAGATGTCTGTATTGTCCCAGAGGGAATTGGCCATGGCTTTGGGCAGAGTGGTGGAGATGGATCCCAGGTCGAGGAGGGAGAGGTTGAGGAGGAAGAAGTACATGGGGGTGTGGAGGTGGTGGTCACAGGCGATGGTGGTGATGATGAGGCCGTTGCCCAGGAGGGCAGCCAGGTAGATGCCCAGGAAGAGCCAGAAGTGCAAGAGCTGCAGCTCCCGCCTGTCTGCAAATGCCAGGAGGAGGAACTGCCTGATGGAGCTGCTGTTGGACATCTGCTGATTTTAAAGGCATGGGGCGCTGTTTGAGGAGGAAACACAATAATTTAGGAGACAGTTCTCTGAAACAAATAAGACTGATTATCCATTCCATATCTCCATCCTACATGATGAACTCCTACAGGACCTCTTCCTTGAAGCCCATGGCTGCAGCCCTTGTTGTTGCTGTCTGTGTCAGGAGGAGCAGGGACTCTGTTCACTGGCTGCCAAGGAGTCAGCCCAGTTCTGCAGCAGGGAATGATGGGGACAGGGATCAATCCTAGAGTGGACATTTTTCATATGAGATTGTTAGTAATGCCAAAGGCACTGCAGCTTCTCTGGTCCCTGTGTAAAGGAGCCGTCACAACAGAAGGAAGTTTAAGAGGTTTGTTTGTTGTATCAGTCATGCCAAACTATGAAATCCAGGCAATGGGAAATCAGAGCTCATCCTTCACTTGTGGGTCGGGATTATTCCGGGGGCCATGGAGCATGAAGATGATCAATAAAACCTGTAGGAAAAATTCACAAGACCGCCTGGATACCCCAAGAAGGGGCGAGGAGCAAACCAAGTGCAGAGCCTCAACATAAACTTCTGCCTGGTGGTGGTGATACAGTGACCATTTCTAAAGTCACCTTTCCAGACACAGACTCTCCAGACAAAGGCCATTCCCATTCCTCTCCAGTTGTCCCCTTCTCCTGCTCTTTGTTCATTCACATGCCTCTCCCCTGGGTGCTGCTTTGAGCAGCAGGTTGTTCAAAGCTCGCCTGTCTTTCAGCAGCCTGATTGTCTCTTTAGCCACCTCTCTCATGATGATCACATCTCTCTTCTCCCATCTGTCTCTCTAAGCCATTCCTCATCAGATTCTTCTTCCCTTTCTCTGTTTGCCTTTTCTTGGCTTGCACAAAGGAAAACTCCTGCTGTGCCCGTGTGCAGTCAGTTCTCTAAGGAGAGCAGGTGGGAGGTGGTGCAGTGGAGCTGTAACCTCCAGCTGCAGAGAGGAGAGGAGAAGTCTGATGCAAGGACCAGGGATGGAAGTCCCAGGTGGGACATGAAAGGAATGGTGGGGCTGGGGAGGGGAGAAGTGAAATTGCCCACACAGTGCCAGACCTCAGGGAACTTCTGTCAGAAGAAATCAGTTTTCAATAATCAGAGTGTGAAATTTTCCTCCTTAACTACTATGGGAAAACCTCTCCAATTAGCTGTACAAGTCTGGAAGATGTGAAGAATATCCCATGGAGAGCCATGGCCCTTTAGTGCTCTCTGTATTTCAATGAGCCCCAGGGTGTGTTTGGTGCTGAGTCCATGTTCCTCAGGTGCTGAGAGATGAATGAACAAACTGCTCCAGAAGTCAGAATGGAACCTGAAAGTACCTTGAAGCATTGATTGGCCCCACTGAGGACCATTGCTGCCAGAGCCTCCCCATGGCCTTGTTAGAGCAGATCACTGGAGGCCATGATTGCAGGGAAGCAAAGATTCTGTAAAGGTGGCTCTGAAGCCAAGGAGTTTTCATTATTTATTTATTAATGAAGCACTGAGGCCACTCTATGAACCCCAGGACACAGGAAGGCAGAGTCCATCCCTCACTTGTGGGACAGGACTCTTCCTGGGGACAGTGGAGTATGAAAATGAGTAATAAAAAAAACTTCTGACACCTCCTGACCTCCCCAGGAAGGGGAAACAAAGTCCAGAGCCTCAACACAAAATTACTCCTGGTAGATCTTGGTGGTGGAGGAAGCTGCCATGTCTGAGGTGACAAAGCCCTTGATCCTGTTGGGCCTT
>JAAWXA010000232.1:0-51405 GCA_038090715.1 Florisuga fusca
TGATGGTTATCTACTGGTTTGTGGGCTCCCTTTCTCAGCCTATGTCAGGCTCTTTGTGCAAGAGGTAATTTTGTGTCCCTGCAGCAGAAGAGGTTATCAGACTATCTGCATTTGTAGCATTTTGAGCTTTTTGGAAATATCATCAGCCTCAGAGCCTTAAAGCAATGACTTTGTAGTGTGGCTCCTGAAGGCTGGGTGGAGGTGTAGTGAGCAGGGCATCCCTGGGCTGTGCTGCTCTCCAGAAGACTGCTGGAACTTCCACTCCAGGGAACCCCTGCACCTTGGGAAGCCCCCTTAGCCCCCAGGCCCTGCAGTGGCTGGGTTCCATGCTGGTCCCTCTCCACCCCCAGCATCCCAGCTGCCATTGTTTGTACCTCCCAAGGTCAGAGTGCCACAGAGCAGTCTGTGACACACAGTCCTTATCTGCCTAGCTCTGCCCTACTATTTTCTAACAGCAACTAAAAAGCAGTATTTTCTGTATGAACAATGCACTTACACTATATTGTGAACTAAAAATGTAGGACCCTATGAAATGTGAAACTAAATACAGACAAGATTTAAGCTAACCTGAAGGTGCTGTGGAATACAGTTAGCATCACTGAACTAGCTAAATAACCATCAGTCACTATTGCAGCACATTGACTTATTTGCTAGTAAACAGAGGAGGCTTGGTCACAAGTTTTTAATCTGCATCTCTTGTTCTTTCCTTTGGAGACATAATTTTAGAATTGCCTAATTTGCTGATATTTGTATGGAGTGTATGGAAAGGGGAGATTCGGTGTAGCCAGGTTATTGGAGTTTCACTGGGAACCAGTTACAGTTCACCAAGGATCTGAGCTAATTTGTAAGGTGCAAGCTACCAAAGATGAATTTTTTGAAAAAATTGCAGCCTTACAGGGTGAAAAGTATGTTTGTTGATTTACTACACAACTTGTAAAAGAGGAGTTAGTATAAAGCACATCATTCTGGGCAACTAAACACTTGCTGGTGTTTTGTCATCTTTTTTTGTACTTTAACATCTCAGGTTAGAACTCGAGAACAGATTAGCTGATCTAGAGAAGGTGAAACTGGAGCAAGATACTTGGAAACAAACTGAGAAGGATCAGTATGAAGAGAAACTACATGTTTTACAGATGGCACAAGAACATAGCAAAAAGGAACTCCAGCGTTTGCGGTACAGTGTGCCTTTTCTAACCTTAACACAAGTTTCACAAATCCCCCTGCTCCCTTTTTCTTTACAGTAGTCCATATAAAACTTTATTGTTTGTAGATAGACAAATTTTCATTGTGGTAAATTAAAAAATAATAAATCTATTTCATTGTGTAGAGAAAGAGAAGAATTAAAAATGTGCTGTTTGCAAAAAAAATAACTTTTTTCTTCCAAACCTTTAAAAAACCTATGATTTTAATGACCATTTAAAAGACATATTTTTGCAATACTCATGTTAAAACTGAGTAAAAGTTGATGTTTTCCTCTGGCATACCCCACCGTATTTCTTTTTACACAGTGTCACCATATCAGCAACTGGGACCCTAATGTGCTCTCTCTCTGGGTTGGTTATTATAGTTCTCAGGGAAGCTGTTTCACTGTAGTATTTGTGTGAAGACCAGTTTGAGCAAAAGCCATACTCCAAATGCAAACAAATCAGCATCTTTGTTACTCCTGTGTGGATTCTAATAATCAAGAAAAATAAATTTTTCCTATTTATCCCCATTTCAATTTATGCCATATATTCTGTTGTCAGATTAAATTGTCCTTTCTTCTAGCATCTGTATTTCAATTTTTAAAAACTATTTAAAGTTTTATAGGGAAATAAAATTTTTCCTGCTAGTTACCATATTGATTGTTTGAAGTTTAGACTGATTTTTTTCAAGCCTTTTTTTTTTTTTTTTAAGAGACAGACAAAAGACATAGAACAGATACTTAAAAGTGAAAGTGTTCAGAGAGCAGTCAGACTTTCCTTTATAAATGGGTTACAGTTCTCTGCTTCTTGTGCATTTTATGGGTACCCAGGATTCAAAAGCTGAATGTTTATAGTCTGTTATATTGAATACAGTTATGCGCCATTTAACTGCAGATTCAGTTTCCATAGAAACCTATAAATTGTTTCTAGGTAATGGTTTGCATTTACACTGCATCTCTCATCTGTGGTTCTTCAAGTGTGTAACAGATGTTTCATAAATGCATAAAATAGTGTAAGGAGCTATACTGATATTGCAGAGGGAATTGATGGGAGTGTTGAGAATGAAACCTAATTCTTTTAACTTCTCATTGCCCATGATGTTGTTTAGTAGGTAAGAAGATAGCTGTCTGCAAGCTGTGTGCACTTGAAGTTCAGTATTTTCTTTTACCTCCAGAAATCAGATTTTGAGGTATCTCAGTGTCCATGTGTTTCATGGTTTAGTGGTTTGGTCAGACCAAAAACCAGAAACAGGATTCTTCTCCATTACCCCCTCTGGGAACATAAAGAGGAAGAAGTGTGAGAGATTTTAAAGCTGCAAAATAAAACTGAAACAGGTTTATTGGAACAGGGGAAAGGCAGTAACATGGGATAGCAAACCAATATACAAATATATATACAACTTGATGTTGCTGATGGCAGGGACAGGTGCCTGAGGGCCCCCTGCAGCGGGACCGACTCAGGAGAGGGTTCCATGGCTCTTCCAGCACCCGATGGATGTGGATCCTGAAGATCACATGGCAGGCTGGTTGGGTTTTCAGGCTCTGTACATACTTGTTTCATTCCGTTTGTACAAGCCCACTTCTTGAGCCTGTCAAGGTCCCTGTGGATGGCATCTCTTCCCTCTAGCACCAAACAGGTTGGTGTTAGCAGACTTGGTGAGGGTGCATTTGATTCCACTGTCCATGTCACCAACAAAGTTGTTAAATAGCACTGGTCTGAGTACTGACTGCTGAGGAACACCACTCATCACACATCTCCACTGATCATGACTCTTTGGGTGCAACTATCCAGCCAGTTCCTTATCCAATGAGTGGTGCATCCATCAAATCTGTATCCTTCCAGTTCAGAGATCAGAATGTTGTGCAGGATAGCATCAAAGCTGGGCCCTCTGTTCCCCTCATCCACCAGTTCTTTCAGGAGCCACGGGGGGAATCCCACCTTGCCCCATGGACTCCTTCATCTTCAGGTTCTTCAGGTGGTCTCAAACCTGTTCTTCATCTGCATTGTGAGGATCTTCCTTTGCCCAGTCCCTGCCTTTGGCTTCTGCATCATAGAGAGTGTGACCAGAGTCCTTGCCTGTGAAGACAGATGCAAAGTAGTCACTGAGTATCTTGGCCTTCTCTACATCTTGGGTGAGTAGCACTCCCATTTCCTTCTGGAATAGGCCCACATTTTCTTTAGTCTACTTCTTATCATTCACATACCTTCAGAAATTTTTCTTATTTCACTTAACCCCCCTTGCCAGATCCAGTTCTCTCTGTGCTTTTGCTTTCCTAACCTGATCTCTTGTTTCTCTGTTGCCTTCTCTGTACTTCTCCCTGGTTATCTGTCCTTGCTTCCATCCTCTGTAAACTTTGTTTTTACCTCAGTGTCTCAAGGAATTCTTTGTTCTCCACTTCAGCCTCCTGGCACTCTTGCTTGCCTTCCTCTTCACTGGGACAAATTGGTCCTGGGCATGCAGGAGGTGATCCTTGAATATGGACCAGCTTTCCTGGGCTTCTTTCCTATCCAGGTGTTTATCCCATTCTACCCTACTAAGCAGATCCTTGCAGAGACTAAAGTCTGCCCTTTTAAAATCAAGTGCCATCAGCTGACTTCCCACTTTCCTCGCTGCCCTAAGGATCTTGAATCCTACAGTGTCATGGGCACTGCAGCCTGGCCTACCATTCCTTTTTACATTGCTCACCAGCCCATCTCTGTTGGTGAGTACAAGACCTAGGAAAGCTCCTTTTCTAGTTGGTTCCTCTTCCATTTGGAGGAGGAAGTTGTCATCAGTGCACTTAAGGAACTTCCTGGAGTGCTGGTGCTTTGCTGTGTTGTACCTCCAGGAAATGTTGGGGTGATTAAAGTCCCGCATGAGGACCATGGCTTGTGAGTGCAAAGCAGCTCCTATCTGCCTAAAGAGGGCCTTATCTGCTTGGTCATCCTGGTTGGGTGGCCTGCAGCAGTCCCCACTATATCATTTGCCTCCAAATTCCCTTTAATCCTGACCTATAGGGTCTCTGTCAGCTCCTTATCAATCCCCAGGTGGAGGTCCATGGACTCCAAGTGGTCACTGATGTAGAGAGCAACACCCCCTCTTCTTTTGCCTTTCCTGTCCTTCCTTATTTAGGAAGCTTTAGGGCTGGGTTTATCCCCAGCCATCCCATGCTTGTCACAGGAGCCATCCCACCATGTCTCAGTGACATCAGTAACATCACAGCCCTCAAGGCAGCCAGACCTGCAACTTCTCTTGTTTGTTCTCCATGCTTTGTACGTTTGCATTGAGGCACTTGAGATGTGTCCCCTTCAAAGCAGCCTTACTGACTGGGCTCATAGCTGTCTGTACACATAGTTTCCTGTTGGCCTGTGATTCTCTTCCAGACCCAGGGCATCTGTTAGTGGCTCTGTCCTTAGTAGGGAAATTTTTTTCTTGAGCTATCAGTTTCACCCCTAGCATCACCATGCCACCCCCTCGTATGATCACAGTGGTCACACCACTAGTGGTGACAGTTTTATCCCTTTCCCCCTTCAAACTTAGTTTAAAGCCCAGTCAATGAGCCCAGCCAACTCCTGGCCAAAATTCCTTTTCCCTCTTGTAGATAATTCTGCCCAATCCCATGCCTGCTGTTCTGATTCCATGTAAACACTCCCGTGATCAAAAAACCTAAAATTCAACCTATGGCACCCACCTCTAAGTCACCTGTTGATCAGATGTGCTTTTCTATTCCTTTAAACAGTCCCTGTCAGTAAAGGAATTGAGGAAAACATCACCTGTGCACCTTAATCCTCAACCATTTGACCAGAACCCTCAAGTGTCTTTTTTGTTGCCTTGGGACTCCTCTTGGCAACTTTGTCACTGCCCACCTGCATGACCAGTAATGAGGAGTAACTGGATGGTCTCACCAGAGCTCCCTGTGGGGTGGGTCTGGCCAGCACACCGGACCCTCTGTTCCCCTCAGGAGGACATCCCCTATAACAATTACCCTCCTTTTGTTTTTTAAAGGAGTGGTCCTAATCCATGAGGCTATTTGCATCGGCTGCTCCCAAGATAAGCTCTTACAGCATCCCCATCAGACAGGTCCTCCAGCTCCCGTGCCCCACATCTATTGTGCAGGGGCACCTGGAATGGTGGGGGAGGCCGGGAAGGGATTCTCCGGCCCCCCCGGGAAGGGACCCGTTTCCATTCATACCCATCCCGCTGGTTCCCTCCTTTTTCCCGGTTACCGGAGGGCAGGGCTCATCTGCTTCCTGTGGCATCTCCACCAGCGCTGCCTTTGCCTCCAGGCCGGCCGGCTGTAGCTCCACCAATTTATCTCCCTTTCACATTCCCGAATACTTCTCAACCTCTCCACGTCTTCTTTCAGTCCTACCGCCAGGCTGAGCAGCTCATCCACCTGCTCGCAGTGTACACAGGCCTTGCGCCCGCTTTCCTCCGGTGCGGACATTGCGCGCAGCCCGACACCGGCACAGCCGCCTCTCCGGGGCAGCTCCGTCTCAGCCGCCACATTCTTCTCTGCCCCGGCTTTGGCACAAGCGGATACCATTGCTAAGTTGCCTTCTGGGAGGGAAAAGCCTGCAGCCGACCTCGCCTCCGGGGCTGCCCTGCCTGAGCAATCCCTCTCAGCCCCAGCACTCGCCCCACGTTCCCTTTTCCCGTCCCGTTCGCCGCGCTCCCGGGGCTGCTCCGGTACGTGGCGGGGTTGGGCGCTGTCACTGTCTCCGCCCAGGCCGAGTCAGAGCTGTTCCCCTCTTTATCCGGAGCTGTCTGCTCCAGCTCAGGACGAAGGACGAGAGAGTTTCTCTGTCTCACTCGCTCTCTGCCTCATGCTCCTTTTCTTTCTTTTTGGTTCAGCCGCCTCGGACGTCGCGATCCGCCGGAGGTCCGGCCATACCCCCCAGTGATTTACTGCAGAGCTTCTGGAGAAGCTGTTGAGTGAAGAGAAGAAAGAAAAGCTTTTGAAAAGCTACTGCAGCCAGTCGGTGTCTGCATTTTGCTCTCAGTATCTCAAAATTAATTGTCAGTTATCTGCATGTCTTCTCTTATGAACACTTGTGGGTTTTTTGTTTGTTTTTTTTTTGGTAGCAAATTGATGACTTGTAACTGCAGCTTGCCTTGCTTTCTCAATCAGAAAATTATGTGCTGGAGTCTAATCAGAGATTGAAGGAAATAATAGAGAGATTGAAACAGGAAGGTCAGCATGCAAGGACTCAGGCAGAAAAAGCTCAACTGGAACCAGAAGTAATATTTTCTTTTGGCACTATTTGTGTTCCTTGTGTTTGTTTCAGATGGATTACTTAACTATGGAGTGTAGATTCTGACTGCACTCGGATGTTAAAAATGAACAGGAAATCTGGGGCAAATGTAAAAAATGGCTATGCCATCTATAATGCAGTAAGTATAAAAGCTTTGCTTGCAGTAGCTTAAAAAATATGAATTTGTTTCCATTTGTATCTGTTGCAATTAATTACTGAGTAGTGAAAAACACTGTGTAAAATGAAATCCTATTTATCCTGAAGTGCATGTCAGACTTATATTAGTTATAAGTGGATCTAGAGTTTGTTTACGAGTGTTTGGAAAAAGCATTTCAGTGTTATATTGTGCTTTGATAACTTTTCAGAGACTGTCTGTAATGTGTATAAATGCATCTTTCTCCAACTCCCACTGGATCCTTGCTTGAGTGGCACCAAAGCAGCTTGCTTGGCTTAAAGAGGGAGAGAAATAAAGACCAAAAGATAAAGCCTAAGATCAACAGTTTCAGATAAGTCAAATAATGCCAGCTGAGCCTTAAGTAGGCAAAGCAGCTGCCTGCCTGGCTGTATCAGTCTTAGGCTTAGAAATGTGAAATGAGAAAAAGGGCTGAAGGGAAATGATGAGACTGACACAGATCAGAGATGAGCCCAGACAGGCACTTGTGAAGCATTTCAGGAACAGTGTTAGTGACACTAAAAAAACCCAAAATTAATCTCCTGTCATTTTTAAACACTATTTCAAATGATTTTTTTTTTTATTGCTAACCAGTGCTGTTCTGGTGAAATACAACTCTGAAGCAAACAGCAGTAGCATTTACTTACAGTCAACAGATCAGCAAGGTAGAAACCAAACTGCATCTACTAATAATAGAAGAGCTGTGCTGTGTACCAAGTGGTCCAGGATCCTGGTTCTGATACGAGAGTGGATGATTCCTACTACTTCCACTGTGGGGAAAGGAAAGGCTGTTTGGTGTGAAGTTTATGGTAATTTATAATCAGAGTTGGTGTAGGGAAACTGCATGAGCCCAAGAGTGGAGTGGTATGGGTGCACTGATACCAACCCTTGGACTGTGGTTCATAAAAACTGCTGCACAGAGTCTCACCATTTGATGTGTTTTGTTTTCGTTTTTATTAATGTAGTGAAATGTGCAGTAAGTTCTGGTTTACTTTGCCACACAATGCAGATAGCCCAAACAAACAAGGTGGCAGAGAGAGACTGGCTCCTCTCCTACCTGCTGCTAGAGAACACAGCCTCATATTTGACTGTTTTAACCATGCAAAGGCCTAAACAGGTAGTATGTGCTGTTGGAGGTGTGTGCTCAGCTGGAATGTTGTCTACCAACTACATATATCTCATTTTAGCTACAATAGAAAAGCTATGCCTAATAGTGATTTACTGTAAAGCTTCTGGACAACTTCAGTTTTTTAAACTTTTGAGTGTTTTCACTTTAGTTTTTTCAAAGGACTTTAGAGTACAAACGTATTGAATGGCTGAAGGAGAAGCATGTGCTTACTCAGAGCATCACAGAGAAGGAGGAGAAATACAACGAAATGAAGAATAAGCTATTCCGAGCTTCTGTTGCTCAGAAAAAGGCATGTTGACCCTTCCTTTATGAATCATCCATCTTATGGAATATTCAGCTTTGCTTGGACCAGCTAGAATTGTTTTAATATTAAGAGTTTATTTGCAGTCTATTGTATATAATAACAAAATATATCAGGTTCTTCAAAATTAGCATAGAAATAGCTTGATGTGATATGCGAAAAAGTATTACAGCCAACAAGTGTATTATGATGCCATCAAAGATTTTGTGAGGCTTTTTTTCACATGCATGTGGCAAAAGGACAGTGTCAGATAATCAGTTTTGGGAACAGTTCAACAAACAAACCATGTTAGCATAAAGACAATGATTGGGGCTGGGGGGAGGAGACAACACACAGCTGGGAGCATTTGTATCATGGTGTTATCAAGAATTCTTACATATTTAATGCCCAGCTGGGCAGCATGTCCCCAAATTCAGCCCTCCCCCCCTCCCCCTCCTTGTGTTTTGTTTTGTTTTTCTTCCAGAATATGGTATCACCAGAATGGTAGCCCCATAAGTTATCAAAGCTCTTTCTCCTTTTGATCTGGTCTAAGGAATTTAGAGTCTGCAAGGAAATTCAATACACTGCACCCCTCCACCAGATTCCCAAAAACTTACCCTCTTGGTGCAGAGGTTGTTTCTTCAGGGATCTCTTCCTAGTGAAGTTAAACATTTGTGGACCTTATCATAAGTATCCTGTATCAGAGTAATTTCAAACCCTCCAATGAAAATGTCAACTTGTTGGTGAACCTTCACCCCTCCAGGAGTGACTCATGCCAGCTCTTTAGTGAGTGAAGGAAGATGTGTCTTTTCCACTTTCCTTGCTCCTTTAACTCAGACCATGTTGACCCCTTCTTTCTTCTCTACAAGCCTCCTCATCCACATCCAGCCTCCAACCCAGTGCTCCCAGTGGGGGATGGAGTTTCCCTGAGGCTCAGTGGGGTAGCATCTGGACTACCCAGATCAATCAGGAGTTTATCCTCTGATTGTCCCAGAGCCCTCCTACTTGTGCCTCAAGGTAAGTAAACAGGAGCAGGGCTACCCAGCAGCTTACCCCCTGCCAGAGCAGAGTGGGCAGTGCACTGACCCCACTCCCTCTCCAAGAAGCAGCAGAGCAGCTCAACGCTGAAATGTGTTTGCTTCTGTCTTGAGGGCTGATGGGCAGAGGTGAGAGGAGAATGTTCCTCCCTACAGCAACCCCAGGCACTGGTGCAGGGCAGCCATGATCCAAGGGAGCCATGTGCCAGGGGAGATTTAGGTTGGATATTAGAAAGAATTTCTTTACGGAGAGGGTGATCAGACATTGGAATGGGCTGCCCGGTGAGGTGGTGGATTCTCTGTCCCTGGAGACATTTAAAAAGAGACTGGATGTGGTACTCAGTGCCATGGTCTGGTAACCGCAGCGGTGGGTCAAGGGTTGGACTTGATGATCTCAGGTCCCTTCCAACCTGGCTAATTCTATGATTCTATGATGATTTAGCACTGATTTAAGCCTTTCATGGGGGACTCTTCCCTGTGGGTTTTAGAAGGGGCAGTGAATTTAAAAGATATGGTAAAACTCTCTCCCCATGCTTTTTACTCGTTGGAACCCCTATGCTTCTGGTATATATATACAAAAGGATAATTACTCCTGATTATTTTTGTTGCTACTGCTAACTCTTAAAAACTTCAAGACTGCCTTAGTCCTATCTTGTATGTTTCATATGGGATTCGTTTTCTAAGCAATAATCAGATACTCCTCTAAAAGTCTTGCAACTTAAATTGTCATTGTCAGCTTTTGTTTAGCTTGCAGAGCTATGACTGGTGATGGTAATGAGGCTGTTTGGGGAAAGAAAAAAGCCAACAAGCTTTAGGCTGGGCCCATTTGAATAAGTAGATCATTTTGTGTCTTCATGGTTTGCTTCTGTTAGTGAGACAACCCAAAGACTTGAGATTTTTGGAGCCTGATGCAGACATGCAGCCAGTGACTGTTTTGCAATGCTTTTTATCTGTGGTTCTTTCAGCCACTTCTTAAAAAGAGCATGAAATAAACAGATTGACACCTACACACAGGTGTCTGAGCTCTCACTTGTCAGGGGAGAGCTCCTGACAGTCGGTGGGACAGAGAAAGTGATTCATCTGAGCAGCCATGAGACGTGAGGCTGCACGAGGGTGGGCTGCACGCTCTTTATGCTCTATTAGGTGTGGATTTCTTTCTCCTGAATAGATCCCACCCAGGATCCTTGGGGAAGAAATAACCTTCTACATCTGCTTTACATTTTGCAGCCAGTGGATATAATGACCAATATACACAGGTTATTAGGCATGATGTTCTTGCCTGATTAGCAGTTCCTGTCCATATGGAACCCATTTCCAACAGTCTTTCCTGTGGCATTTGGGCACACGGGTCCTTTTGTGCTCTGAGCTCACTGTTAGCATGGCCTGCAAATCTGAGCTTTGGGTTTCTTTTGCGGATGGTAAGTGAGAAAACATGTGGATCATTATGATGCCAATGAAATCCCTATCCTTGGTCCTGTGATTGGATTTTCAAAGCATTGTGCTCTGAATGGTTCTTTATGAATTGGAGGTCACCTTTACCCAGGTCTCTGCTTACCATTTGAGATGGAAAGTTCACCTGCCATCTCCTGCATGAAGAAGGGTTCCTCACAGTGCTGGTGTGTTCACTGCACCAAGCAGTTGTTTTGCTATCCCTTTCAAATCTATGGAATTTGGATTGGGATGGGCTGTGTGAACAGCTTCACCATGCAGCTGGGGATCTGCTGGGCTCCTTGGAAAAGAGGGAGCTGGGCTGGAATGCTTTACCTCTCAGAGGTACCTGTCTTGTAACCTGTGGTCTCTGGCTCTGATGCAGGCAAGGAGCCTGAATTGCTGCACTCCTAAGTCACTGTTCTCAAAAGCTACTCTTTGAGTAGCACAAACATTACAATTAGTTCTCACCTGGGTTGTAGCAAAGTGTGTACAGGGAACAGTGAACTCTTCCATAAAATGCAGCAGTCTCTCCAAGGCCAGATGTCTTCTTTCAAGCTAACACCAGCTCTGGCTCTCTCAGTAGCCATGTGCAAATTGGGATTTCCCTGTTTTTTGTGGAAGCCAAAATGTCTCTGGACATGTCTCTGGTATTTCCTCAGTCTCTGGACTGGTGCATTGCCTTTCTTGTGTTACTGCTTGTCTTGGGACTGCTTCCTCTCACCTACTGCTAATCCCCGGCTCCCCCCCAAAAAACCACCCCACCAACAAGAGATGTCAGTACCTTCTGTTGCTTGCCCCAACCTTGCATCATGATGGCAAGAGGCCAGCTGCCTTGTTTGGCCATATACAATCAGAAGAATGTCTTGGATATGACTCTTCTGTGCCCTTGGTGAGGTCTCAGTCCAGCAAGCTAAAAAAATACTAAATGTCTAAATTCTTTTCTAAACTTCACTGAATTTAAACTGACCTTGTGATTAGTTTTACTCATTTCAGAAGCAGATTAGCTACATGCTAATTGGTTTCCATAACTCCAAAAGAATGCAGCTTTCAGCAGATGTGTTCCCTTGGCAGTCTTGTTCTTTTTGTCTCTATTGATGTTGTGACCTTGAAGCTCCAGGAAGGCAGTAGGTGATACATGGTGATGATAGACCTTGCTGATGGCTGGAGACTCCAGGGAGGGAGAGGACATGAGGAGAAAGGACCTGGTTTGGGCTTGTGTTGAATTATTACAATATATTTTTAAACTATTTTGTACTAAGGAAGTAAACACTTAATGCTGTCTAAAGGTTAGAGATAGACCCACCCATTCTTGGAAGTTACGTACAGCTTGTGCTGAGTGACATCAGTGATGGATCTGTCTATTGTGTGTATACAGTGCAGTGATTTACTACAGTACAATTTTGTTCCAAAGCTTATTCAAAAATGTTGTAGGTTGTTTCAGGAAACTGTTGTTTTCTACTGAGCTTTTCTTCCTAACTGAATTTGTTCCAGGTCCAGTGAATACATTTAAAGAACTATTTGCAAAGTGTCCTATGTCAGTCCATTTTTACTTCTATTAAAGGTATTTTGTAGCTATGAAAATAGTATTATGTGTCTTACAATTTTAAAAGACCACTTGAAGATGAAGAAGCCCATGGGGCTAGATGGGATTCACCCCTGGCACCTGAAAGAACTGGTGGATGATGTTCCAAAGCCAGTGTCCATCGTGTTCAAAAAGTCATGGCAGTCTGGTGAAGTTCCTGCTGCCTGGAAAAGGGGAAGTATAACACCCATTTTCATAAAAGGGAACTACAGGCCAATCAGTCTCACCTCTGTGCCTGGCAAGATGCTGGAGCAGATGCTTCTGAAGGCTCTGCTAAGGCAAGCAGATAACAAAGGGGTGATTGGTGACAGCCAGCACGGCTTCACTAAGGGCAAGTCCTGCCTGACTAATCTGGTGACCTTTTATGATGGGGTCACAGACTCAGTAGACAAAGGCAGAGCATCAGATATCATCTACCTGGACCTGTGCAAAGCGTTTGACACTGTCCTGCACAACATTCTGATCTCTAAAGTGGAAGGATATGGTGGATGGACCACTCATTTCATAAGGAACTGGCTGGCTGGATGCACTCAAAGAGTCATGATCAGTGGAGATGTGTGATAAGTGATGTACCTCAGTGGTCAGTACTCAGATCAGAGATGGAAACGTGGCAGAGTATTTGAAACTGGTAAACAGTGCAGACAAGCAACAGGCTGGCTGCATTAAACAAGTCTTTGAGAAGAAGAACCAGAAATCTGCCCACTCCATTGCTCAGCTGCAGAAAGTCTTGTGCCTCTGGGCACGGAACAGAGAGCAGCAAGTCGAGTGTGCCAGGTGTATCCTTGACACCTCCTGTCTTTGTTTTCAGCAAGTCTAGAGAGTTTGCAAACCTGATCCGAAACAAATTTGGTAGTGCTGACAACATTGCTCATCTGAAAAATTCCTTGGATGAATTTCGTCCAGAAACGAGTTCAAGAACGTACGGGGGCAGTGCCACCACCATTGTTGCCAAACCAAAGTATGTCAGTGATGATGAATGCTCAAGTGGGACCTCTGGCTCAGCAGAGAGTAATGGGAATACTTCCTTTGGTCCTGCTGTGCCAAGTACCCTGGACAGCCAGGGAAAGCTTTCTGTGATATTGGAGGAACTAAGGGAAATCAAAGAGACACAGTCCCAACTAGCTGATGATATTGAGAATTTAAAAGCACAATTTAAAAGAGACTATGGCTTTATTTCTCAGATGTTACAAGAAGAAAGATATAGGTATTTGGGTTTTTTAACTGTTCTCCTGAAATTCATTTGGAATGGGTATAGAAGCCATTTGGAAAGTGTAAATGTGGGTGTGTGCTTGTGTGTGTGGTATTTCAGAAGCAAGAGAAGAAAAAGCAGTAGCAATCAATATTTGGTACCAAAATGTCCCACTCCTTCTGATAAGTGAAAATACATACAAAACATTGGTATTTCCTCTCAAATGATGTGGTAGTTCTTTGCCTTTTGTCAAAGCCTTGCCAGAAATTGCATCATCTGACATCTTACTGGCATATTGTATAATGTGAATACTGCATATAGGAAATGCCAGTTGTTTTGTAACTGGTTGGAACAATGGAACTGGTTCTGATCTATTGTGACTTGAAAACACAAATTGGCCTGCTGTGTTGCAGGGTGACTTACACCCACTAAATACACCCTTGAGTCTTGAGTACCTTGTCCATATGCTTCTCAAACACCTTGCTGTCTTGTGGCTGCAATCTCACTTTGTACCCTGGTGTAACAAATGGCTGTAAAATGTGACTAAGTGCTGTAGCACAACTTCCTCTTGCATTTGTTACTTGGCAATTAATTCCTTTATAATCCACTGTGGAAAGTGAGATATGTTCTACACAGGGCTTGCACCTGCTGAACCTTTATTCCATTTTTTATATCACTTGTTAGAGTAAATGTTGATTGTTGAAATTGTTACTACACTAATGGCCAAAACCCCAGTATGAATTGCAATATTTATGGATTTCCTTTTTTCCACTTCTTGAAGGCTGCATATCTGGTGGTAACATGAGGGAGGAGAGATCAGAGCAAATTGTCTACTACAGGCAGGACTTGGTTTCAGGAGAAAGCAGAGCAGCCTTTTCTGACAGCTTACTGCCATTAATATCTCAAAGCCTACTCTACCATATTTCCACAGACAATTCTGCTTCCATTTTTTTTGTTCTCCCTGCAGCATTTGCTCGTTGAACCAAGTATAAACTCACCAATAACTTTTTAGTTTTCTGATGGTTTAGCTGAAATGGTTTACCACACAGAGGGGTACTGCCAGAACAGGCAGTACTTGAACAGCAGGACTTTGAAGTTGTGTTTGACGAGGGGATTCAGGAAACTTATTTTTCCTTGCACTATTGGCGAGCTGTTAACTGGCTCAAGCTTACTTATGAAAGCATATTGTCTTTTCTAAACGAAAAGTGAGTAATAGAAGAATGTGAGTTGGATATTCCCATCCACTGTTATAGTTCATATAATTTGCCAAAGATGTACAAGTACTTACTTTTCAGTACCCACAGCAAGGAACACTCAAAGAAGGCTTTCAGTTTGCTGAGTAAATGCTTATATACAGTTTCCAGTCAGTTTTTTACTGATTTCTCTGTGTGTTCTGTAATGCCAGTCATCTGAGTCCATAGTGCACTGAGAAGTTACCTTTTAAAATGTGTAACTGTTTTCATGATTTAGCTTTTTACAAATAGAATGAACTAAACTTAGACCTTTCTTCCTGATAAGATACGAAAGATTGGAAGACCAGTTAAATGACCTCACTGATCTTCATCAGCACGAGACAGCAAACTTGAAACAAGAGCTAGCCAGCATAGAGGAGAAAGTGGCATATCAGGCTTATGAGCGATCACGAGATGTTCAGGTACTTTTTTGGGTTTTTTTCCTTTTCATAAACTTTTAAAATTTTGTAGAATTCTTATACTGTAAAACATTTGCATTCTTTCTACATCTTTTATATAAGGAATCTGGGGAAAGACTTAAGCCCATGTTTTGTCTGCTTTAAGGTGAAAACCCAGTGTGTTAAGATCATTGACAGTCTTCATTTCTTTTGATGGATTCAGAATTTTATCTTCTGGAATTGATGATAAAGCCTCATGATGATCATGTAGTCATGTCTGGCTTCACTCAAAAGCCATTAATAATTTCTACAAGTTTGTCATGACAGCATGTAGTTGCATACTTGGGTATTTGTATACAATGGAAGCATTTATATAATGCATAATATTTCTGCCTAAAGTCTGAGGGAGTGGTGAAAAGTGGTGAAAACATTGTTTTGCATTACCATGGGTTTAATTAACTAACAACTGAGGAATATTCAAAGACTGTCTTTCTTTGGGCTCAGTTGGTAAAAAAACCAAACAAGCCCTGTCCTGTACACCCCTGTGCTCCCATTTCTAAGTGTAGGGAGCTCAGGACCCTGATCAGTGTGAGAGTAAGGACCCACCCCCACCCCCCTTCAGGAACAGTGTGAGAAAGGGATGATACTGAATCTGAAACATATCATAGGTTCCTTTGTGGGTGTGAAGCACAGGGGTCTCTCATGCATGATTCCTTTCCATGAAGTCATCTTGAGGATGCAAAAGCTGAATGAGACCCCATTTCTCCAGCAGAAAGGCTGTGAAATATTCTAACTCGTCAGTGGAACCCTGCAGGGGTGTCAGAGAGTTCTAAAATTAATTGAAGTGCTACTCTGATACAGCCTTGTTTATTTTATCTCTGTACAACTGGGCCTGGCTAAACCTGTCTTTTTGGGGATGTGGTAAATAAGCTGAAGTAGAGAAAAAGCATCTTAAGTCGTGGATATTTTGAGTAACAACGTAACTATGCATGGCTCTGTCCCTAAGGGATGAGCAGAACGTTTTTAAAAGGCTTGCTCAGCCTCTCAGTGCAGAACTGCAGGTGTCAGACTTGTACAGTTGGACTTCAAAGCAGCACAAGATGATTTGAAAATAATGTACAGTCAGGGTGGGAGAATATTCTTACTGAGGACTCAGTCCCAGTGCTGTGTGATGGGTGGCTTTGAGCAAAAAGTAATGTAGAGGTGGTGTAAACCAAATGGTACACATTGCACATTTAATCAATGTGCAGATTTAATCGCAGCAAGTCTCTACGACCATAATGTTTTCTATAGCATATACATAGAACCTTTGATGCTTTTTTTAATGCAGTGGAAGTTGCCGTGGCAACAGCTTTGCCACTACTTTATCTCATCAGTATATGCAGGAAGCATCTATCAAGAACATTAGGGTTATAATACCTTTTCTCAAGTGTGAAAAATGTAAAAACTACATTTTGAACAGTGTTATCAGACTTGATTATGCCTGAGCAGGCAATGATACACACATGCAAATATATATATACACACATATATATGTGTGTGTGTGTGTGTGTGTGTGTGTGTGTGTTTGTGTGTGTGCATTTATTTTGGGAAGAGTTGATTCATTCAAGTTTTAAGAGTCTATAATAATGTTTCTAATCTAGCTGGTGGATGGCTCTGAAGCTAAAATGAGAAAAGTGGTGTTTGGCAGTAAAGCTACCCTGATTTTTGTTTTCTGTCTCCAGGAAGCCTTGGAATCATGCCAGACCCGGGTGTCAAAGCTGGAGCTCCATCAGCAGGAACAGCAAGCACAGCAGTCCGAAACGGTTAATGCCAAAGTGCTCCTGGGGAAATGTATAAATGTCATCCTGGCCTTCATGACTGTCATCTTAGTGTGTGTTTCCACTATTGCAAAGTTCATTGCTCCTATGATGAAGAGCCGTTTTCATATCATTTGCACTTTTTTTGCAGTGACACTGCTGGCAATATTTTGTAAAAACTGGGATCATATAATTTGTGCCATAGAAAGGATGATTATACCAAGATGAAGTGGCTGGTCTCACTGCTTTCTGTTTCTTTTCTTTTTCTTCCCCTTCCTGTTTTCTAAGTGCTGTATGTATACAAATTATTTTTTCTCTGTTTTAATTTTTTTGTCAGTTTAAATGTGCAGAACGGATGGAGGAGGCTTCAAAGACTCTTGGACTTTAAAGTGTAAATACATACATGCGTATTTGTTGGCAGTCAGTTGCCTTTTCAGTTAGATTGTGTTTAATTGGTTATGTCTCTTACGAACTGCTTGCTCATGTCAGTCCTCTGCCTTAATCTTGCGGGTTTCCCACTTTACAAACCCAGACCCACAAACGTGGTGTGATGCTTTGGGGGGGATCCAAGCAACTGCAGTTCTCAGGTGTGCTTTTTACTAGACTGAAATGCAGAGAGTGTGATCAGGAGGGGAGTGCACCATCATGTGTATCAGCCCTGTTATGCTAATAAGTTAATTTTCTATCTGGATCCAATTAGAATGAGAAGCCAAATTATACAGTCATATATTTTATTTGTTCTTGATTCTGAATGAATGCGTATTTGTATATGGCACTGCCAGTTTTCAGGATCAGCAAAACGTGATGCTTCTGCTAGTAGCCCTATGCACAGATTTTGTTTCTAAATTAGACCAATGATGACTATTGACCACACTTAGCATTGTTTTATCCTGCCACTGTTCCTTATCACACTCAGGAAACACATGAAAATGGCATAAGGCTTCCAAAGATTAATGGAATTGAGTTACAAATCTCCAGACTGTTTTGTAAAAGAGAAATTGGTGGGTATGTTGTCATGCAGATAAAAGCATTGCTTCAAGCTCTGCCACCTGCAAGGGAAAAGAAGTACACAGAAAGGCAAGATTTAGGTTAGCCTTTGTTTGCACTGAATGCAAAGTCAAAAGGTGGTGGAACTCTGTATACAGTGGATTTCTCTTTCTTGTGTCAGATTAAGGAACGTGGAAGAAGCATGAGGAAACAAATCCTTAAGGGAGCAAGGAGTTAAACTTCCATAAATATACCAACACTGTGCAGGCTTTCTTGACAAACATTCCTGAATGTAATGTATTAGCATACAGTACCACTACTAGGAGACAGGGTTGGATTTGTTTTCTTGCTGGAATTATTTTGCTTGTTTTAAGGGCTGCAAAAAAAAAATTCAAAAATCTGCTTGGCTTTCAGCCGTGATGTATAATAAATAGAACAGCCAAACTAAACCAAGCCACCCCAACCAGAATCCTTCTCCACTCTCCATTAAATGAGGGGGGGGGAGGAAAGGCATTTAAAATTATTTGATGTTTGGTGTTGCTTACTTTGAAAATAATTGTCGTGACAGATTTTCTTCTCAGTTGCAGGATTTGTTATGATGGTTTTATGGGGTGGGGGAAGGTGAGGGTTTTACACTGTGTGTGTTTGGTTTTAGTCAGGTGCAATAGTTGGTGTAGAAATTCAGAAAACCTCGTCCTGAGGAAAGGGAGTAGGGGAGGGGAGGCAGGGGAAGAACTTTGACATTTTGCCACAGTTTGATAAACAGTGAACAGTTATTTTTTTGGCTTCAGGGACTGAAGGAGGGACAGAATTAACTGCATAAATAATGCTATGACTCAGCATTTAGAAAATTCAGTTAAACCACTTGTAAAGTAATTTAAGAATTCTTTATGTGTTACGTCTGAACAGAGAAATGAGGAAGGCTTGTGCTGATTTGCAGGCACAGGAAACGGATCAGATCAGGCACACCCGTGTTATCCTAACCCAGCCCTGTCTAACCTTCAGGGGAAGGTGGAGTGGAAAGCAAAAGTCCTGCAGAGAGGCAGATGCCTTTATAAAGCCCTGACTTACCAATTGATTTATTTCTGGCTGTGTCTGGAAGAATTACCATATAGATGCATTCTACTTTTCCTTAATGGGTTTGTTTGGGGTTTTTTTTTGTCCCCTCTTCACCTTGCCTCTGTATTCCTGGTATCCTCTAAAGACAGAAGGAGGTATTGTGTTATGTATAAAACTTCTCTTAGTTGTTGCATGTGCTCCTGCTGCTTTTCAGTTCAGGGAGACCTTCCTTCTCGTGTCTCTTAACCCATTTTGGCACTATGTGCATGTATTCCAACAGGCCTTTGCCCCTACCTTCCAAGTACCTGCACTTAATCTTCGTTTGCAGCCAGCTCATAAACTGAAGAGATTACTTCCACCGATGCAATACATGAACTCATCTTCACAGGGAATCCCTTTCCACAGTGTTAAAAAGATTAAAAAGAAAAAAGTGGCCCTTTTCTGGCTCTACATCACATGAAAGGGTTTCCCTTGTTTTAATTTTAGGCCGTTCTGGTGTGTGTCCTGAGATCCTCCTGTTTTTTCCGCTGTTTTAATACAATTTATTCCTATCTCCATATTATGAAGTCGTATGGTGGCTTTCTATAGTGTGTACTTTGTTTCCATAGCCAAAGAGTGTGCTTTTATTCAGAGTCCCTTCCTTTCTGAAAGTCTTTTCCTGAATCCACCACCCGTTTTACTGGTCAGCCCTATGACTTTTTATTTCCCTTATTTCTGTAGATTATCCATCCATTACCAAAATTGCTAAAGTCCTGGTACTGAGCTTCAGAAAGCTGTGACTCTTCATGGTGTTTTCTAACTGTCTTTATTTATTATCTCCATTCTTCTATTCAATTTGCACAGCCACCTCCTGGTTTGACCACATGAGGAAATTCTTTCTGTCAGGCGTTTTGGTTAACAGGTTCAGAAGGGTACGTGGGCAAGAAAGAAATACCACACATTAATAATGTTTACAGTAAAAAAACCTCAGTTGTGTGGTTCCATGTTTAAAGAGAGAATACTACTGGTTCTAGTGAATGTAGTTAAAAATGTAATATCAGGTAGACTCAAGGTCAGTTAGCAAAAAAGTTTGTCAGTTTTCTTAACCCAAAGGTAGTTGGTGTGGTATGACTTGGGAATGTGAAGGCTTCTGCTTCAAGGGCATGCTGTGACAATCCTGGAAGCTGGCCTCGGTGCAAAATGAGAGTAGAACACAAAATCAATGGGCCTATGAAAGACTGCTCACTATCTTGATAAAATCTGACAGGGTCCAAATTTGAAACAGAAGGGTCGAGTGTTTCCATATGGGCTTTATATCTGGCAGAAGACTTAGAAAAAGCTGTAAAAGCTGCATAATGTTACTCATGCAAAGTAAAAACATCGTGGTTGGCAAATGGACACAGCACTTCTCTAGGTAATTTTCCTTTCTGGCTTTAAATTGCTGGAGGATATGATACACGTCAAGAAATTTAAAAAAAAAAAAAAAAAAAAAAAAAAAAAAAAAAAAAAAAAAAAGACTGAAGGGTACAAACCTGATTTTGAGTGAAATGGCTGTAGTTTTGCACAGAGTAAGGCTGCAGTGCCAGGAGTTCTTGGAAGACCACCCAGAGGGGAGGGAAGTCTTCCCTCCTGCTTTCACCCTCCCATTGCTTACCCTGTGCTGACATTGGTGTGTGTTGCAGTCTTCCAGCTGCCACGTTAGCTCTCTAGACTGGAAAAACAATCTAGTGAAAGATGTGGATAGTTTTCTACCTCTAGAGACTTCAGGGGCTGATGGGAAGTCCATGGGAGTGCAAAGGAGAACAAAAAGGGAGATGAGCTTTTTCTTTCCTTGCTGCAGTGAAGCCCCTAAAACTGCACTCCAGGCAGCTTCCCTGCAGAGTGATGGGGCAGCTTCAGCAAAGAAAGTGTCTTCCTACCTTGTGCCCACAGGGAAGAGGTAGAAGCAGGACCAGGATGTGGTAGCACAGGATCACCAGCTGTGCCTGTACCCAGGAGCAGGCTGGTGACTGGGCCAGCCAGCACTTGATGTCCCTAATTTTGGTATGAGGATCACTTCTAGCTAAGGCTGGGAGTGTATGAGTGTACTTAGCTGGCCTGCAGTCAGAACTCTGCTTGTTGTAGAAGTGTGCCTGGGCTGTCCCAGATGGTTGCAAGACCTCTTCTTCATGAAAATTTTGTTCAGCTTCTCAGTCAATTAACCATGTTCTGTCAGGATTCGGGCAGTTTGCTTTTGTGTCCTCATATTACACACAAGGCATTCTTAGTATGCTCCTTAACCTTACTCATCATAGGCCTCTAAAACACTCCCACACAACAAAAAGGCTGGCAGACAGTATCTTTTCTTCTTGGTGCTGCCTGGTAGTCAGTTATTTCACTTCACTTTGACAGCAGTTCTCTAACTGAAAAGCCCTTCAGTTCATTGTTCATACCTGTTCAATGGGCTTTTGGCAACTTTTTGCTCAGAGTTTTCTGGAGTTGCAGCTTCTTATGAAGGTTAGCACAGTTTTCCTCATCTTTCCCATCTCAGCATTAAAGTCGAAATTAGGTTACCTCTACTACTTTTATAATGGATTCCTCCACTAGCTTCAACTGTGACTCCAATAGTGTTGAACATCCAATTAGTCATTGACAGCACTGAGCAAGATGCTGTTTAAATTCTTTAACCTTTCTGCTTTATTGTCTATGCATTCGTTCAACTTTCCAATTTACTGCACTCCTGTCATGTCTACATGTTCTGAGTGAGTTCTTAGAGAAGTGCTATTAAATCTGACTGCTTTTTAATTTAATATCAAAATGCTAGCACCTCTGCTGCAGGACCATCACATACAGTGATACTTGCACTACGTGAAAGATACTTAGAAAGCAATGGTTTTCTTTGAACAAATCATGACTTACCTGGGGAATAGAAATCCAACAGATAAAGGTAATTTACTGTAGGAAAAATACATGATCCACTGACTAGAAGTTGAAGCTAGAAAAGCCATTATAAGCATAAGCTTCAGTTTTGTAATCATAAAGATTACAGGTTAATTCCTAGCTTCTGAATAATATAAACAAGGGCTCCAACATCAGAAGGTAAAGTTGAATGCTTCTGTTCGAAGAGGAATCAGTTCAGGGTTACATTTGATACAAAGTCAACTGCATAATCGGTCATAGGTAGTGCTTTCTGGAGTTAAAATCAATAAAGAAGAAATTATTTGGAAAAAAACCACCACCTAAAAGGCCCACAGAAGCTTACGATTTCTGTAGGTGGTACAGAAAGCAATTGTGAAAAACCAAGTCACTTTCTGTGAAACAGACATTGTAACTCTGGATTCAGTGGTACAACAGAAGGTAAATACAGATTAATGTAATTACACACTTGCATTTGGGTAAATTTAATCACTTCCAAATGTCCATCTAGGAGTAGCAATCAGGCAAGTTTATTCACTTTTTTAATCGAGCAAAGAGTTACCTGCTTTTTTCATTTACTGTCATGCCAGAATGTGGCCTTTAATTGCTGAATTTTGCTCCCTTTATATTGCTCCCCTTAAAAATGCAAGAGGTTAGAGAAGGCTTGGTTGCACACAAAGTTTGAGTGGTCTCTGATGCTGAGTGGAATCCAGCAGAAAGAATCAGTTTTACATTACAGCAGTGAAAGACTTCTCAAAGTTTAGTTTTAATGAGATTGCTTATGTTCCCTGAAAAAGCAAATGGAGATGATGCTGTATATAGACTGCATGAGGACTTGTCAAATTATCTTGTATGGTTGATTTGCTGTGTGTTTAGCATATTAAGTTGTACTGTTGTTGGAAAGTTTTGCACAAAGCCACCTTTCCTTTTTACCCAGGGAACCTGGGTCTGGTCATATTGAGGTGTACCAAAAAGTGTCTGTTTATTGACTAAATTGTCTCAGTGTGTGATCGACAATATTTCTCATACTGTTTTCATTTTGTGCAGCACTGTGGAAAGATACAACTACAAAAATGTAATTTTTGTATATTTTGTTGTGTAGTCATCGCTGCCTCTAAGGTGCCATTAATGTTTTTTTAAAAATAAAAATATTTACATTTATTTGATGGACAAACATTGTTTCTTAAACTTACTGTCTGATCACTCGAACCCCTATCAGTTTATTTTTGTCAGTAACACAAAATTATTCAGTTGACAAAGGTAAAGTTACTCAATTGGGCATAAGCCCCAACTTTAAAATATTGATGGAACTGAGCACTCTGCTGTGCTGCAGTTTGGTCCAAAACTGGAAATATGAGTTTCATTTACAGCTATGACATGGCAAAACTGCAAATCTAAATGAGGCATCAAGAATGCTTTTCTCCAGAGCTTGTGTGAACGTGCTAAGCAAACACGATGCTGTTGTGCCAAGGAGTTGGACTTTTTAAATTCAGTTTTCCAAGTAAGCTGAGTTTTTATATTATGATCAGAAATCTTGGTCGCATGTGCCAAAAATGCAATACTAATATAACATAGCTGAGAGGAGGCAAAAAATTTGCATTTGTTTTTCACAAACCAGAGGTCTTTTCAGCTGGCACGGGCAGCGGTTAGGAGTTGTATTATTTTTATACCAAGAATAGAGTAGAAACAGGACGGTAATAGCATGAGCCTTTGCAATCATGCTGTACTTCCTATTTCCTTCTGTTTGGGGAAATGGCATACAGCATCTCCCATGTAACCAGCAGACTTTCCAAGGTCTCATCATGCTGAGTTTCATGAAGGTGCCTGGAACTTGGTCTATATTAAGACTTAAATCCACTCACAAACAGGAGGCTCTCCCCAAGCCACTGATAGCTTTTGCCCTCTTCTGGCATAGCCTGAGTAACTCCTGCTAATACACTGGCAAAACAGGTGTAAAAAAGGCATCTGGCTCATCATCATTTCTCTCAGTTGTTCAGACCTCTGGCTTTGAGGAGTGCATAACAGATCCTGGTAACTGCTTCAGCACCCAAAAATAGAAAGGCAGAGAGGAAAATACAAAGGTGCTGTGTAACGTGGCACAGGGGAAGTGTCATTCAGAGCCAAGGAGTGGCTAGCAGTGGTCACGATACAGGGTAGCAGTCACTGGGTGAGACAAACAACCCTTGCCAACAGCGTACACTGAAAATACTTTGTGTTGGTGCCCCCAGTACCTCCGAGAACCAAAGTTTTATGAATGTACCAGAAACCATCAGAAGGTACCCAAGACTAGTGCTAGTACACTGCAGTTCTTTCTGCAGCACCAAAACCTGCTGTGAACCGGGTAGTTCAGACACTGCTAGCAGTGCAGTTTGAACTGAGTGATAAATGCTTCCTGAGCTCATGTGTGCCGCTGCTCTACCTGTGTGACTGGGGAAGAGTACAGCAATCAAACAGCCAGTTCTGCCTCCCATGGCAACAAGCACTGGGTTGATGTAATTGAAAGGAGAAATTTCCACGCTGTATCCTCCTTAATTCCATTTTGGACTGGGGACTTACTTACGTGACAACTCCTTAGTTTTGTGAGGTTACCTGGTGGCTCAATGCTATGTTACCTGTCATGTGCAGCCTAGCAAATACAGAAGTAAAGCAGAGTGGCTGAACTCCCCTGCCTTAGGACTAGCTAGAAGCTGGCAATTGTTGAGCTGAGGAAAGAAGCATTGACACACTGGACAGAAACTGGAAGAATTAAACTTACATTTGATGTACTTGTGATCCCTTCAGAGGGCGGCGTGTGGTTCTGTCTACCTGTGTGTGTGAATTTGGAAAAGCTTTTTAGTTCGTGTGGCTGGAACAGGGTCACTATAATGGGAATGAATAAAAGCCTGACTGAAGCCTTTAATAGATGAGAACAATAAAAGTGAGCTCTCCTTGTAGCCCAATAGATTCCCTCTGTATTTTTCTGTTGAATGGAAAACCATTTTAATAAGTTGGTACCAGCCTGGGAAGTCTCCTTTTCCCCATAGCCACATGGTTAGAGGGGAAGGATGCAGAAGATCAGTACTTATATTCCATGTCCATGCTGAACAGAAAAGTAAAGAACACAATGTCTGTGTGATCAGCAGTCCCATACAACACATTTACCAGAGTGATGGCTTCATAAACTCTCTTATGCTTTATAGCTACTGATGACTTGTGTGCTAAAAATTACATTCCAGACCTACTGATCTCAACAGTAAACCCCCTCTGAGTGTAACTGGGGAAGACTTATCACAGTGCTATGGCACTTAGAAGCAATCACATCTGATTTTGCAGTGCCGAAAATAGTTCTTCTCAGGCAATCCACACACAACAATGTCTGGTTTTAACTCTCCATCACGAATAGCACACAACTCAGTCACAGAAATCTTGCTCTCCTGCAACTGTGCTGCATATGAACTGATGAAACTGTTTGCATGCTTTCAGGTTCTGCTGACTCAGAGGCTGAGCAGAGCTTGTACTTCCAATACTAATTCCCCAGTTGGCGTCTATCCTGGATGGATTCAGGTCAAGGTGATATAAATTAAGCATGGATTAAACTACAGGTATGAGCAGCAGCATGTGTGCATAACAGCAAAACCCTCCTCTAAAGATATGCCACTGGGCTACAGGAGATTGAGGATTTACGTAATCTCTCAGCTCTTTTGACCTTGCTCAACTGGGGCAGCAAGGAAGTCTAAATGAGCTTCAAATTCATCAAGACACATTCTGACCAGACTTACACATTATCTTCCTCCGAAGAGCGTATCTGAAAAATGCAGTGAAATATTTTCCTGGGCTTCTCTACCTATTTGACAGCTCTTATGATGTTTCTTTGTGTGAGAAGGAACCTTACTGCCCTGTTGAAAGCTGATTACCCAGAACTAATATGACGTTTAAAGAAACATAAATAATATACAATACTGTCAACCAAAAGCCTTGAGATCTCTAGATGAAATCCCTCTACTTCTACTTGAGCCCTGTAATGAATTTAGGTAGCTTAAAGAGAATTTTTTTTTTTTTTTTTGTAAAATAAACTAGTGAGATATGTAATTGCATACATTTCTGTTTCTACAACTTTAGGTGCTGACAATAAACAATGTCTTGTAATATTTTATGGCCTTCATTTTCTAGGTGTTTCTCCCTCTTGCTCTTTAGGTTAATCTCATCACTGACCCTCTTCTCTCTCTGCCTTCTTCCTTCAGCCATCTCCTCCTCCTTGTGCCCTTGAACTCCATCTTCTTTCTTGTTCTCTCTTTCCTTGTGCTTTACAACAATCTCAGGTCAAGCCCACCCGAGTCACCACAGCAGCTCTGTTTCCCAAGTGAGCAGAGGTACGGGCAGGTTTTCAGGTTTTCAGCACCTCACAGTGGTGTGGGACATGGACATGGACAGAGACGGTCACTGTGACAAAGAAGAGCATCATTACCACCACTTTAAAAAAATGTGAACTATCAGGTGATTAACTAAAATTACCTGATGCAATGGGCTTCATAGGGAAACCCATAGCCAGTTTTGAGCAGCGTGAAAAATAAAGTAACATGCTTTCCACCATCTTGACTCATCCTCTTAGAACAACATTCCACATTGGAACTCATTACACAAAAACTGAACCATTATGAAACAAATAAGCTGGCCTGAGAAATCCAACCCTGTGTCTCATCAAAATCTGTTCTGCATCTAAATTAAATTTTAATTTATTTTGGAAGGTGAAGCTATAGTGATGCTACTTATCTCAGTATAGTTATACCTGGGTATAGATTGAATACTGCTGATACTTCACTTCTAATATTACCAAGGTGCTGACCACAAGGACAGCACAGGGGTTCTCCTGTACAGCATCAGTCTGCACAGTCATTCCTCCAGGGAAGTGCTCGACTCTTGTCAATGTAGCTGTGGAAGTGAGTGGAAAATGCTTTAGAGACTTGTTAGTACCAGCTCTGGGAGTGACTGTGATAAGCTTTATGGCTTTAGACACCTTCTTAGTAACTGAGTTTAGAACCACCTCTGGGGGGGCCAATTGCCATTGTCATCTCTGCATAGGGCTGCAAGCAAGTGTAACATGTGTCACTTTTTCTCTTTCTTTGAGGGTGTGTGTGTGACATCAGTAAGAGCCACCTCCTAATGTCCTGAAGCCCCTCTCAGTCCCTATTAAATGGCTGTTAACCTGACCAGTGTCAGTGCCGGTCTGAATGACCAATCTCCCGCTATAGTCAATCAGATTTTAGAGAGAAATTGAGGGATTTTACGAGCAGATGACGTTCACACCGTTTCAGTCACTCTTAGGAGGCGATTTCTGTCGGGGAGGAGCGACCAATGGCCAAGAACACCCGGAGTGTGTTTGTCGCGGCGTGAGCACCGGGACCGGAGCGGCTCGGTGCGGATGGAGACAAACACAACTATTAGAATTATTATCCAGTTCTGTTATTCTCAGTATTTATTATCAGACTGCTGTCAGCTGCACCGCCCTTTGCCAGCCCGTTTCCCTCTCTGCTTCAGGAGGGAAAAACCGCACCGACTGGCACGGAACGTGGGGAATTCGCTGCAGAAGCTCAGAGCTGCCCGGCAGCGGCACAAAACCACGCGTTTGACGCACCCCCCGTTCACCGGACTGGGGCTGTGCCGGTGAGGCCGGGCCACCCCTCAGCCCGCACCGCCCCGCGGTTCCCGCCCAGAGCGCGGGTGGGCAGGGCCGGAGGGGCCTGGGGGGGCTGCGTATGAGCCCGTTTCCCCGGCAACGCCGTCCCCCCCGCTCCCAGCGTGCCCCGCGCGTCCCTGTCGGGCGGAGGCGGCTGCGGGAGGTGAGGCGCCATTTTTAAATTGCTGGAAGCGGTGGCGGCCGCTGCCGGCGGGGAGGGACGGGGGGTCTGGGGTTGGGCACTGCTGAGGGGTAGGCGGGCGGATCGTGTGAGGGTTTGAGGTTTTTCCTGCTCGGGGCTTCACCTCGCGGCGTACGAACTCAGAGGCCTTTCGGGCTTCGCTCTGGCCCTGCTCGCTCCTCCGCTGGGCCGGCAGGTAATGAGCAGAGAGCTGCAAAGCCGGTAAGAGAGATCGGCAGCCGGTCCCAGGGTGCGATCGTCGTTGTCTTGTGTCCCGCCTGGTGACAGCAGTCTGCTGCGGCCTCCGTTGGCTGGTCGTAGGCTGGTGGGTATGGGAATCACTCAGCAGAGGCTCCGGGCGGCAGGGTTCAGGGAAAGGAGGAGCCCGCTCGCTGCCAGGCTTTCAAGTGTTTGCTTTTGCAGCCTTTCTTTTCCACCAGTGAACTTCAGCCGTGTGCGGCTGCAGAATAATAATTCTTTTTCTGCACGTCTGGATACGTTATCACCCTATTAGTGTTGTTCAAAGCTCCTACGTCCATAAGACAAAGGAGAGTTAACAGTAAAAATAGCGTGGTGACATACACTGATGGTTTTGCTTCTCACGTGTTCCTTGTACACATAGTGCAAGATGTTATAATGATATTTCTGCCTGCAGAAGGTGTAGGATACATACATTTACATGAGACCTATACCCTGCCTGAAGATCTCTGTGTTTAAGTCAGTATGAAAGGGCAGTGATTTCTCAAGGGCAGTTTTGGTTGTGGACTATAAAAGTACATTTGACAAGCAGCCATCTCTATACCTGAGTAAAACTTTGAATGAGGTTTATTGAGCATGAGTTTCTCATCTGTGCCTGAAGGCCTCTTGTCATGAGAAAGCAGAGGAAAATATATGTAGCATATGTAGGCTGAAGACAGGAGTCCAGCCAGAGTTACCAGTTGTAGCTCCCATGCAAAATTTCAGTTTGATCAGTAACTGCTGTCGGTTTGACTTGGCCCTGTCTGTGGCTGAAGCAAAAGTTAAGATATAGCCTAGTTACTTTTCACTTAATAGAAAATGTATCTGCTCTAGGACAGAAACTGAAAGGATGATACTGTGTGCAATAAGGAGTGGGCACTGAAATAGTATGTGCTTTGTTGTTATTGGAATTTGTACTTTGATCAGTACTGTGGAGGAAGTGACAGTAGTTTGAATGAGACTGATACCTTCTGAAATGTAGAAGCTTACAGATGTACTCCAAAATTTCTGCAATTTTTGCAATATGCAAAGGTATTAAGTGCCTGTTTTCACTGGGTTCTCTAGAATGATATCTGAGCAGAATCCAGATTATGGAACTTTCTATAATAAAGATTTTCATATTTCTTTTTGTTATGTTTTCCCCTTAGATGTGTATTTATACGTTTTTAAGATGAATGCTTTGGCTGTTGCAGGGTGCTTGTAGTAAATCAGTAGGATATGGAATGTCAAAGCAATGAGAGGTATGCTGTCTGTCATATTTATGAAATTATATATAATTTTGTTTTGTTTTTTATTCACGTCATGGGAGGCCTGATCTCTCTTGAGGGTGTTGCATAGTCATTTAAGGAAAAATTTGTTTCACTGAACTTTGACAGTCTGAAAGCTCTCTAGTCCAGGGCTGTGATTTCATCAACATCTGAGCTCATTATGGGAGAACTCTGCTCCTGAAAGGAAAAAGCTTTGCTCCTTCTCCAGCCGAGTTGCTTGGCTCTTTGTTCCTTCCTGCTAGCCAGTACCAGCTGCCTGCTTTCACCCTTGGTGTAGTTTGTTGGATTTTTCCATGAGCAGCCAGCGTGGCTCACTGGCCCCAGAGAAAAACTGGGATGTTTCCTGCTTGTTTAAGTGTGTTGGCTTCTTGAGGTAAAGCAGCTCATGAAAGGGTCTGGTGAATGACAGATCTAGGAATGGGTGGGAAGAAAGGAGGAGTGGAACCTCTTGTTCCTGCTGACAGTGAGTTGTTGTATTGGAGTACACTCTCTCCTGAGTTCTTTATCTGGTCTTAATGTAGACTCTTCAGCTAGGATGAGAAGGGGTCGTGTTGGAAGAGTCACTTTCCTGAAGCTGTGCTTTGACTGTCTCACTCTTTCAAGCAAATAGTTTGTGTTGTTTCACAAGACTTTGGCTGATTCAATTACAGAAAACAAAATGAAACCAAAACCCAAAAGAGTGTCTAAGGAAGTGTCTGGAGTTCTGAGAGAAGGGAGCAATGGATTAAACCATGTGCTCTGTGAAACAGCTGTTTGGCTCTCAACAGACTTTGCTGAGAATTTTAGTACTTGAACAAAACATCACACAAGGTGAATACTGTTAATTTTTTCATCAGTAGTTGCAAAATTACATTCATTGTATCATTTAACTGTTTAAAACAGTGTTCAGGTATGATAAATGTCTGTTAATTGTTACTCTGGTATGGAAAGCAGAGCAATGAGTAGACAAGAGTCCACCCAGGTATGTCACCTCGGTGAATTACCAATGCATGCAGGAATCATGTAGTTTGGTAAGCTAGAAGAAAGCCTTGTTAATGTGAGCAATATACAATAAAAATAACATTGTATTGATAACGTCATATTTTTCTCTAAATACAAATCTTCTCAGCATTTCAAGTGCTTGTAGCAAAGTATTAAAATAATGTAGCTGAAAAATCTGTTAAGAGAAGATAGTGTGTAGATATAAAGGAGAGATGTGGAGTAGGTGTTTAAACAATGTTTCTGTATGAAAATAAAAAATTGGAGCAGAAAGGCAAAGCAAAGGTGGTTCTGAGAAATATAGTTGTGTTATTTCATTGAGCTAGATCTTCCACAATCAGTATTGCTGGTTTAGCTAGGGAGTGTGCATTTCCTGTGTTACAGAGCTCAGCACCAATACCTTTATGTGTTTATCTGCACTAAATAATGTTAAGATTTTATGGTGCGAATTTGGGGCAACTAATACAGCCTTGCAGTTCTGTAACATGATAAAATCTGGCAAATATATAGGTGGAGAATTAATGCTTCATATGATGTGGTTTTATTTTAAATCAAGTACTTCTTGAGCAAATCTCCAAGAGAGGAGTAAATTTTAAGTTGTGTGCCTTTAAGGCATTTCTCAAAAATTATGCATGTAGTCTTTTGTAATTTCAAGATTATCTAAGGTGTTTTTCATTGGCTATAAGTATGGTAAGCTATTAGCACAAAAAAAAGTTCTTGTTATGTATATATTTAGATTATTTTTATCCCTAAACGATGTTGACTGTTGACAGTTCAGTGCCAGGAATTATTTCATGACTTGGTGAAAAAAAATAATTTTTTTTTTTATTTTTAAGACTGTATGTAGGTTAAATACATCAAGTAGATATGAATGATTTCAAGAGTTCTCAAAAAGTATTGAGATCTTTGTGTTAGTGTATTTCACAGCCACAAGCAATGCAAGTCATGAAACTTGCCACTAGATGTCCCTGCAAGCCAAAATAGTTTTTTCCTGAAATGCTTCCTGTTAAGGATGTTACATTCTGAAACAATTGTTTTATAAGCTATATTTTCCCCCTCTTTCCTTTTTTTTTCTTTTTAATGAAATCTTCATGCAGATGAGTATATGACACCTGATGTGTGCCCTGCTTCACAGCCTGTGCACTCTCTCATAGCAGTGAAAGCTGTGAGGAGAGAATATGTTTCCAATTCTAAGCAACCTGGAACTGAGAGTACAAAAGGTTGCCGTTCCATTTATATTTTTCTTTTGGTTGAAATGGTCTCAGAAAATGCCGTGGCTTTTTGGTGTCTTTCACTTTGTATCTGTTAATGCCACTTCAGGGCTACTTCTTAACCAAG
This sequence comes from Florisuga fusca, assembly GCA_038090715.1. Taxonomy (NCBI): domain Eukaryota; kingdom Metazoa; phylum Chordata; class Aves; order Apodiformes; family Trochilidae; genus Florisuga; species Florisuga fusca. Next base: position 31,244 of record JAAWXA010000232.1, read on the forward strand.
TAAACTGCAGGATTCAGAGCTGACTTTAAATCCTGTATTCCTAATTCTGAGCTTTGGTTTACAGTTTGATAGTTATGTTTGGTGTCTGATTCTTATAAAAGCAAAGGTCTGAGACACAAAAAAGCACTGTTGCTTGGGGTTTATTTTTTGTTTGTTTGCTTTCTACAGTGATCATAACCCCGTATGGCTTTGAAATTCTGAGGATGCTGCTTTAGGTTTTCTCTGTGTACCAGGACTTTCCATCCTCTCCCATGGTTCATTGTCCTTTGGATCACTGACCAGTTCTCCTTATACACCTCTTGGTTTAACAATTGAAACTGTATTTATGTTGCTTGTTGTTCTTTGTGTCTCAGCAACCAACAATATTCAGGTATGAAAAGTAGACATTGTGTTGGTCAGAAGGTTCTTCAGAACTTGTGCCAAGTGTGTTTCAATTTGGTTGAGCATATAGGAAAGTCACTGAGGAGAATGTTATTTATTCCAGTTTCTTCCCCTTATCCTCTGCATTCTCTCAGTAAATTTGGGTGAAGCAGAATACAAAGGTGCTGTTGTCACTTTGCCTACACTTGTGTTGTAGCTCTGGTAGACAGACTAAGTTGGTCCAAGCCCCATCCAACCTGGCTTTGAACTCTTAACAGGGATGAGGCATCCACAACTTCCCTGGGCAATCTGTGCCACTGTCTCACCACCTTCAAACTAAAGAATTTCTTCCTAATGTCTAACCTAAATCTAACCTTTTCCAGTTTAAACACATTCTCTTTTGTCCCTTGCTACATCCATGCCCTTGTGTGAAGTCCCTTCCCAGCTTTCGTGTAGGCCCTCCAGGGACTGGGAGGCAGCTGTAAGGTCTCTCCAGAGCCTGCTCCAGGCTGAACAGTGAATGAGCAGAGTTGCCCTTCCAATAGATGTTTCTAACCTGAGCTACTGCAGAGCCAGGAGTCTGAAAGCAAAAGAAGTGTGTCAAGTGCTAGATCTGTGAGTGTACTTGATTGCTAATCGCATGTCCTTGTATTTGTTCAGGTGGCTTAATGTTCTGGGATATAAGCAGAAAAAGTGGATGGCATTGTAGATTAAGTATAATTCTATTTTGTCCTTTCCATACTCATCAGGAACAGTCATCGTAACATGGATGCTTCAAGCAGTCTCCTTCCACCCATGGCTGGAACTGGTCACATGGCTAATTTAAAAGAATTAGAAAAACTTCTGGTAGACGAAAGAATGCGATCTGAAAACCACAAAACACAGTATCAAACTCTGAAGTCAGAACATCTAAGGTACAGTATTTACACGTTTTTCTTCCTTTGAGCCATTAAAAGCTGAAGGTACATGTTAGATGTAAGAGACTGGTATGTGTGTTAGCTGTTTCTGTATTTAAGGACAGATTTAATATTTGTTCATGTTAGAAAATAAACAATTCAAAGTATGTGAAAACATTGCAGATTATGTTTCTGTGATACTTTTAATGTATGTAAGTATGGGATAACTTTTCAGTATATTACAGGAAGAAGATATTAAAAGTTTAGTTATAGCTTGTTTTTTTTTTTTTTTTTTTGAACTTTAAGACCTAATTGTAGAGTGCAAATATAAAATAAATATTTTAACTTACAGATTACAGGAAGAATATACAAAGTCACAAGATGAACTGAAGAGGTTGTTAGTTGAAAAGGAGACTGTGCATGACAGATTTCAGCAGCTTCTTGCTGAGTATCAGGAGGAGTTGCTGGGTAAAACACAAGAGCTGGAAAAACTGAAGATGCAGGTGAGATGGTTTACTAGCATGACTTAATATGATTTTTAATCCTGTAACAGGGCCACGTGCATATTTCTGTTTATGTAACATGTATACTTAGCTTGGTTATATTTCGGGTGTCTTGAAATTCACCCAACCCCAGTAATACTTCTTCTGTAGAGTGACTGGTTTGAAATTACTGTTGTCTTGTGTCACTAAATCTTCCAAATTCTGAATCATCTGCCCTGGAGGATTAGCTTAGATGCCTAAAACTAGAACCTAGGTAACCTTGAACCTGCTTTCTGCAACTGCTTGTTTCCTTAAACGAATGTGGCACATGTCCTAAGGAAACAAACAGAACATCTGGCAAAGGACCCCAGGCTCCAAATGGAGGAGATGCCTCAGTACCATTACTGGAATTAGTTTTCAAGGACTTCAGGGTACAGATAAGTGGAAGAAAAGTAGGATAACTTTGGATATGTCAGAGATTGTGGATGACATCTTTTTTAACACCTTTTCTTGGCTGATAGTTTGCTGTATTAACCACAGCAAAGAAAACTTAGCAAAATACCATGCGGCGTGGATTCTTCCTGATCTTAGTTTCATTTCAAACCAGTACCCATTTATCTTTTGGAGAACATGTATGTAACGTGCTTCACAAAGGATTGGTTTGATATTGCTTATTTTGATTCTTCAGGGTTGGTTCACCTGCTGATTAAGTTTTTCCAAACATAATTTATCTGTGATGTGAGCCACTTTTCCTTTCCCCTCTCCACTACAAAAAATATAAATCTCTTGGTGATTCAGCTTGACATTTGTATTGCTTCTACCAGTAAATACTGACAATTTATATGCTATGGTGATCTTCATAGAATATTTTTTGTTCTCTAATACCACGAGTTTTTTTCATTTGTAACTACTACTGAAAATTCTTCAGGATAACACAGAAAATTAAGCAGGCTTCCTAAGACATACTGAAAGATTTTATTCTGGCTATTTATCCTGTCACTCTGTAAACAATAGATTATGACTGGTTTATTTATGATACCTTTCTGTCTTAAGGTGCTAACTCCTCAAAAGTTAGAGCTGTTAACAGCACAAATACAGCAGGAATTGGAATCGCCCATGACAGAACGTTATCGGAAGCTAGAAAATGTAAGTAACGGTTAAAAATCTGTTTCATTTAGAGTCATGATCACCAGCTTATTGTTGTTCCTAAAGCCTTGGGAATGCAGAACTGAAAGGGGAGCAAAGTGTCGTATTTTTTGCTTAGTACTGTTGCCCCAGGCAGTAAACCCTAGAAGTAGGAGAAGGATGAATTTAGTTCTTCAGATGATATGAACATTGCATGGACATTTGCAGAAAGTAAATCTGAATAAATAAATCCGAATAAATAAAAATAAACCTTAAAATAAATAAAAATAAATACTAAAATCTGAAATCTTCTGATTTTTTCTTATTATTTTTGTTGTTTGGTTTTTGTCCAATTTAGGAAGTGGAAAAATACAGAACAGAATATAACAAACTTCGTTATGAACACACTTTTCTGAAATCAGAATTTGAACATCAAAAGGAAGAACATGCACGTATTTCAGAGATGAAGAAAATAAAATATGACGCTGAGGTATGCAGAATGTTACAGTACCTTAAAATGTCTCTGATGACAAAGCTGCTTGGACTCTGTGAAAATGCTGGTGCTTGATGGGCTGCCAGCTTGACACCATTTCATGTTGTAGCATTCATTTCTGTTCTCTCAAAGCACTTCTATGAGTTGGCCTAAAGCTGTCTCTGTAGGCCTCTGTCAAAGAGGCCACAAAACCATCCTAACTCTTAAATGATGGGTTGGGCACGTGTCATGTGATAGGTGTTTGCATTTCCTGATGAAATGGATTTGGAGGGCTTTTGCTGCAGGAATTGTCTTTGCTCCATTGAGATTACTGCTGCAACTTCTAAACAGACTGCTGTAGACTGGAGTTTGGACTAGTCTCCAAGTATCAAGAAAACTCAAATTTTTTTCAGTGTGACATGGCCAAATCATGTTTCTTGTCTTGAGTTACTCATAGATTTGAGTTCTGCTGTGGTTACAGAATTGTGGAATCATAATGTAGTCCAACATACTGCTTAAAATGTTGATCTGTTGTTCATGGCCATGTCCAGTCAAGTCTTGAACAACTGTGAGGATGGAGATTCCACAGTCTTTCTGGACAACCTATTCCAGTGCTTAAGCATTTTCATGGTAAAACTTTTTTGCTGATATTGAATTGTCATTTCACAGGTTCCATCTTGTGTCTGTTGCCTCTCTTCCCATCACCATGCCTCTCTGAGAGGAGATCCATCTTCTCTGTATCCCTTTGTTGTGAATAGAGAGGAATAAAACCCTCTCTGAGCCTTGTCTTCTCCAACTGGAAGAGGTGTAGTTCTCTCAGCTTTTCCTTACATGTCCTGTTCTCCAGCCCCCTGGCCACCTTGGTGTTCATGCACTGGACTTGAGTCATTCTGTCCTTCTTTGTGTCCTGGACACAGACTCCAGATGACAAGTACTGGTAGGTGACAAAGGCTCACCTCCCTGGATCTGCTAGCTATCCTTATGCCAGTCTGCCAGAATGCAGTTGGTGATCTTTGCTGTGAGGGTACTCTGCTGTTCAACTCTGCTGTCCATTAGGACTCCCAGATCCTTTTCCATGGATCTGCTTCCTAGGCAGTTGCCCACAGACTGTACTGTTGCACTGGGTACAAATGCTTTGTATTTGCTCTTGTTGAAGATGTTCCCTTCAGCCCCTTCCTTCTGCCTGTCCAGATCTCTGAATAGCAGTTTTGCTTTCCAGCCTGTCGACCCTTTCCCTCCAGTTTGGTGTCACCTGTGAGTGTCCTTCATCCCATCATCCAGGTCAGTAATGAGCACATCAGGCAGTGTTGGACTCTGTGTGACCTCAGAAAGCCCCCTGCTCATTACAGGCAGTCAGCTGGGCTTAGCAACACTCATCATCCCTCTTTGAGCCTGGCAGCCCAGCCAGCTTTCCATCCACTTTGTCATTCCCTCTCCCAGGCCGTATCTCATGAATTTAGTGAGAGAGATTATGGGAGACTGTATCAAAGGCCTTGTTAAAATCAAGGGGTACAAGATCCACTGCTCTCTCCTTGTCTGTAGTGCCAGTCACCTCTTCCCAGAAAGCAGAGGAGTAGGTAAGGCACAATTCACCCTTAATAAACTGTACCTTTCATCACCTTGTCTTTCATCTTTTAATAATGACTTTTAAGCAGATTTGCTTCATAACCTTCATAGAGGCTGATGTGAAACTGTCTGTCCTGTAGTTACCTGGGTCCTTCCTGACCTTTTTGTGGTGTGCTCTCTGCCTCTTTCCATTCATTGTGGATCTTCTCTGATGGCAGTGACTTTTCATAGAATCATAGAATTGGCTGGGTTGGAAGGGACCTCAGAGATCATCAAGCCCAACCCTTGATACTCTATCGCTATGGTTACCAGACCATGGCACTGAGTGCCACATCCAGTCTCTTTTTAAATATCTCCAGGGATGGAGAATCCACTACTTCCCTGGGCAGCCCATTCCAATGCCTGATCACCCTCTCCATAAACAAATTCTTTCTAATATCTAACCTAAACCTCCCCTGGCACAACTTAAGACCGTGTCCTCTTGTCTTGCTGATAGTTTACCTCTCCTGTTTGCCTGCTCCTGTTTGCCGCACTCCGGGTCGCTGGCACTCCCGGCAGTCACTTCAATCTCCTGCTGGCAGGGCTGAGTGCCGGCCCCTTATCAGCTGATTGGCCTCACCGGAGACCCTCCAGCAGGAAGGTTGTGCAGCACGCTGCCAGCAGCCGTTTCACAGATGATCAAGAGTAACGTTGCAATTATACCCCTGAGCTCCTTCAAAATGCTTGGATCCACTGCAAGGACTTGTGTGTGTCCAGTGCTTTGAATCATCCCTAACATTTTCTTCCTCTTCTCTGGGTACTGATTTACTCCCACAGAATGCTAGGGGGCTTGGGGACATCCGAGGCCTGAGGACAAGCTTTATCAGTGAAAAGAGAGGGGAAAAGGCACTGATTAATGGGTCTGTTTGATTTTCCTATTCTAAGAAAGAAAATAAATGTGAATGTAATTTCTTAATATTTTAAATGTACAGTGCTGAACTGTCAGCTGCTGAGTTTGTTGCTGTCTGCTACCTAATCACTGAGAGCTTTTATTTTTCTGATAACAACTGTCAGATTGCAAGACTGGCTAAAGACAAAGAAGAACTCCATAATCATCTGCTTAGTGTTGATCCCACAAAGGACAGTAAACGTGTGGAAGCACTTTCTAGAGAAAAGGCACAACTGTGTCAGAAATTGAAAGGCTTAGAAGCTGAAGTAGCAGAATTAAGAGCAGAAAGAGACAATTGCAGCGCGCAAGCAGAAAATATTCAAAGATCACAAGCACGTCAGTTGTCTGAGCTTCAGGCTATGGCAAGGTCTCTAGAGGTAAATTTTTATTTTTATAATTATTTTTATGGGTTGTTGTTATTTCTTCTTTGTTTTGGTTTGGGGTTTTGGGGGGTTTGTTTTCTTGTTTTTTATTTTTTCCCTTCTCATAGAGTGTAGAGTAACACTTGGCCTCATAGAACAGTCACTGAAATCACTGATAGAAAATGCAATTTGAGTCTGATTTAAGAAGAAATTGTAAGTGCCTTGGGTGTCAGGTAATTCCAATTCTGCTTTGGAAACAGATTCTGTTGGATGATGTTCTTTATAAAAATACATGCAAGTGATACTCATGTTTGCAGTCAGTGAGATGCTTGGGTTGTCACTTGTCACTGGACTGAGGTTAGAAACTGGTGACTGTATGTTAGTAACCTCCTATGGTACGTTTTTTATTCTTTAAAAAATGTCAGGTGATGCTCTGTTATTTCTTTAAGTCTTGCCTTGTGTCTTGTCTTTTTTCTTATCTCCCATTGTCTTTCCCAACACATCTCTGCAATAGTTTATTTCTTGGCTGTTACTGTCCCTTAAAGAACCTCTGGTATTTCTGGCCTGTTGTATGTTTTTCAGGGTTCCACCGTGTTCCTCATCTCTGGTCTTCAGCCTTTCTCTGCCATTTCTTACTCTCTCTGTTCGTAGTGAGTCTTTCCATGTAGAGTTCTTGCACAGCTGCAGCATACAGATAGATGGCTCATCTTTTTTTACTGTTAGCAGTGCTGTCTACCTTGTTACAAAAGGCTCTGATCACAATTTAAAAAGAAAAGTGCTGCAATACTGTTAGCAGTGCTGTCTACCTTGTTACAAAAGGCTCTGATCACAATTTAAAAAGAAAAGTGCTGCAATATTCTTAATTTAGAAAACTTAACAAAAAGTCCTGCTTGGTAATAGGCCAGTCTGGAACCAGAGAGGTGAAGCTGTAGGTTAGGTTGCCTTTTTGATACTTAGGGTATCAAAAGCCTCAGGGTTTTAAGACTATGATACTTACAGTAAATTGCCTTTTATTTCCTGTCCATGATGCATATGACAAGCATCTGACATAATTTGGAGCACTACTTGTGTTTACGGCCAAGTAGCTTACTGGTAGGAATAGCTGCAGCCTCCTAACCAAGTCCAGTTACCACTGCCTGCTTCTTCTCATGAAGCAGGATTGAAAATGTGATTCTGTGCAGGCAATGTTAGCAAAAGCACTTGTGACTTTTGAATGAAAGTCAAGGCCCTTGTTCTCTTGGGACATGCAGTTGGGCAAAGAGAAATCATTATGTATAATATAATTACATCATATAAAGGGTCAGTAATACCTGAAAGTGTCCAGATGAATCAGACTTTTCAAGAGAGCAACAAGAGAGAATCCCACTCCAGAAAACTCACAAATGGCTTCTTTATTGAAGGCAGAAAAGAAGTCTGCTGAGCTACAGATTGATCGAATTGAGAAAGAACTGCGGATGAGTCATGAGGAGAACAGTCTCTTAACTGCTAAACTTGACAAATCTGAACTAGAAGTCAATTCCTTAGCTGCTAAAGTAAGTGCTCCTGTAGTATCCAAAATACATTTTTCATATCCTGTTCTGTTTTTCTGTTCATATTTTACATAAAATAAGACAATGTTGTCTGCTGTGATTTAAAATAAGATTTGGAATTTTTAGAAATACTTACGAAAAAAAGAAAGATCAGAAGGCTCCTAGTTCAGGGAAAACCTAAAAGTGCTGAAGCAACTTGACATTGCTGTTTAGTTTCAGCATCACAGGATCAGTATGGATGCCAGATTCAGACAGAGTTTTATGCTTTTAGTTACAATGCTGTATGTATATCTAAGTCAGGATACTAGCCCTAATGAAACAGTTATTTGGGCAAATATGAGCTTTCTGCTCTTTCTTATTCCCTCTGTCCTGGAGAGAATACTGCATAATAAGTATTTCTCACATCCATCAGTTCCTGGTAGCAAATTTAATCCCCTCCTGTTCTCTTTCCTTTCTGGAGAGGCTTTAGATAGTTCTGAACTGACTTGAACTGACTTAAACTTAATTCCTGAGTGGAAGTGCTCACATTTATCTCTTGAATTTTGTGCCTTAAAAAACCACCTTAAATCTTTGCAGGTTGCCCTGAGATGTTCTGAACTTAGGATTTAAGCAACCATATCCACCGTGTAGTTACTTAATAAGCTACTGTGCCATTCTTAACCTTTTGCCACTTGTATACTCTAGCAGGTTGTAATTACATTTGTCATTGTGAATGGATTTTCATTATAAGTGCTTTCTTCTAGGTATTTAATTCTCATTGACCGTGTAATTACTGCATACAAATGCCTGAACTATAGAAAATTTCCATGCAAGTGGTAATTGTCTTTGATTTGATGTTCTTAAAGCTCCTGCCTTAGTGAGGCCATTTCTTGTGTCCATCACAGTGGTCAAGAAGCATTTGATTTAACATACAGTTTAAAACTAGGAAGAGCTGGATCTTGGGAAAGTAGTGTAGCACTCCAGGAGGTCCAAGGCACTGTCAATAGTTACCAAATCAAAACCACTTGAGGGAACAATTGATAATTGGAGTTTGTGTATCACTGTTTTATCTGGGGTAATTAAATTTATTTTAGACTCTGGGGGATCTTCAGTCCGAAGTATGTGTTAACTGACTTGCTTATTGAGTTAGGGAGGCATCAGGGTCTTAAGCAATATTGGACCACTGCCAGAGCAGTAAGTATTCTGAAAAGAAATGCCCTAATATTGGAAGGCTCACTTGTAGAATGTGGAGCATTTACTCAGACAGCAAGTTTTCACAGGCACTCCTGTGTATCTGTGAGTATATCACCAGGGCTTCTTAGAAGTAACTTTTCTACACTGTAACCTGTGATGACTGTCTGATTAAAGATGAAACACTTGCCAGCAGTCAGACACCCTGGTTCCTGGAACATACGTTGTGTTTGAGCACTTAAGTACTTTTAAATCAAGGAACACATGAAACTCACATTTCAAGCTGACTGACAACTCATTCAGTAATCTCCAGCATGTAACTTGAGAAATGAATAAAATCCTGTCATAGCACTGAGTATGATTTGTGGAATTGGACCATGCCAGTAGCCTTAGTGTTACAGGACCTATCTGATCACCATTAAAACAAGAGTGGATATTGTGGGCTGGCTTTTAGGAAAGCGGTGGATGAAAAAAGTGTTTAAGACATGTTTAAAATAAGCAAAAAGATTTTTCAAAATCCTTTTTGTTTTTCAAAAAAGATTTTTTTTTTAATTTTCCTTGTTAGCAAAGTATCACATGAAAAACTTAAAGCTGTGAATATGTGTCTTTCAGCTGATTTGGTTTTCTTCTCTAAATTCCTAGATAGAAGAAGTTAAAAGTTCACACAAATTGGAAATAGCAAATGTCAAACTGGAGGCAGCAAGAACAAAGAGTGAGGCAGAAAGAGAGAGAGACGAGATTCAAAGTGAAATGGATGGTAAAGTGTGCAATTAGTTTCTAATGATTTCTTTTGTAAGTTATGGTTAGAATACTACAATTATTTGTCCTCCAAACGGTGCCTGGCAGCCTCCAAACGTTGCCTGGCAGCCTTCTTCTGGCAGCCTACTTCTGCTGTAAGCCCTAGGTCTGAAAATTCCTTTTTGTACCTCAAGTAACCCTCATTTCACTTGGTCTGTTAGGTTAAGAACAGGTACAGGACAATTTTTCATTTATGTAAATGAGTGAATTTGTGATACAATTTGAGCATAATCTGGTTTTAGTGAAGTACTTCATAGGCTGGTTTTTTTTTTTCTATTATTGCCAGATTCTTGAGTCTTGCATGCAGCTTTAAACTTTCATTGAGCATAGGGCTTCAGTGGTGGTTTTCTAATTTTGTGCCTGTGAAAATTATTAACAGTTGGGTAAGGCTGCCACGTGAAACCAAATACCATTTCTAGCTGATTCTTTGAAGAAGGTAGGTGACAGGCTAAGAACATAATAGAGCTGAGCCTGCAGGTAACCTGAAATGACCTTCCTGAGTGAAAAACCAAAGGTCTCAAGCACCAATTTTGTGCTGATGACTGAAATTGCTACACAGCTTTTAAGTGGACTGTCCTCACTGACTTGCCATAGCCCCAAAATCTTCCTGGAACAGTTCTTTCTGTTGACTTGCATAAATATTAAGTTCTCTAACAGCAACTAAAAAGTAGTATTTTCTGTATAAATCATGCACTAACCCTCTTCAAAAGCTGTTATATTATGACAGAACATGTCTCTTCTGTTATTCTTGAATTATTTTTTTTTTCCCCCATTCATTCATTCATTCTGTGACGTGAATTGTGATTTTTACCTTTCTTGTCAGTTTCTAGTTATTTTAATCCTGGATGTTATCAGGTTGATATCAATAATGACGTTTTAATTTTTTTAAATCTATGATGCAGGATTGCTGTCAGACAAGGAAATTAAGGCAACTGTTGAACGTCTTAAGGTGCTTTGCTGAAATTTTCATCCAAACCTTTAAAAACACTATGATTTTTACGGACCATTTAGAAGACATATTTTTGCAATACTCGTGTTAAAAATGAATTGAATTTGATGTTTTCCTCTGGCATACCCCACTATATTTCTTTTTACATGGTGTCACCATATCAGCAATTGTCATACTGGGACCCTAATATGCTCTCTCTCTGGGTTGGTTATTATAGTTCTCAGTGAAGTTGTTTTATTGTACTATTTGTGTGAAAGCCACTGTGAGCAAAAGCCATACTCCAAAAGCAAACAAATCAGCATCTTTCTTACTCCCGTGTGGATTCTAATAATAATTAAAAATATATTTTTATTATTTATCCCCATTTCATCTTATGACATATATTCTGTTATCAGGTTGATTTGCCCTAAGCTCCAATTTCTTTGCCCTAACATTGGTATTTGCATTAGATTAAAATAATATCTTTTACAATCTTAGATGAAAAGTTCATCAGCAAGGTAATCAGGCAGAGGAGTTGGAAGAAAAGAAACGTAGAAGTGCTGATCTGAAACGGGTAAGGTTTTATTGCATTCTGATGTTTTATAGGGAAATACAGTTTTTCCTGCTAGTTACCATATCAATTGTTTGAAGTTTAGATTGATTTTTTTTCAAGCCTTTTTTTTTTTTTTTTTTTCTGTGGGACAAAAGGCATAGAACAGGTACTTAAAAGTGAAAGTGTTCAGAGAGCAGTCAGACTTTCCTTTATAAATGGGTTACAGTTTATTGTGGTTTTGGGTACCCAGGATTCAAAAGCTGAATGTTTATAGTCTGTTATATTGAACTGTAGTTATGCACTATTTAACTGCAGATTCAGTTTCCATGGAAACTTATAAATTGTTTCTAGGTAATGGTTTGCATTTACACTGCATCTCTCATCTGTGGTTTTTCAAGTGTGTAACAGATGTTTCATAAATGAATAAAATAGTGTAAGGAGCTATATTGATATTGCAGAGGGAATTGATGGCAGTGTTGAGAATAAAACCTAATTCTTTTAACTTCTCATTGCCCATGATGTTGTTTAGTAGGTAAGAAGATAGCTGTGCATCAAGGCATTCTGCAAGCTGTGTGCACTTGAAGTTCAGTATTTTTTTTTCTTCCAGAAATCAGAATTTAGGGTATCTCATTGCCTATGTGGGAAGATGGGAAGGAAAGGGAACTCATCCTTTCTGTGTGCTGGCTGCTGAGGTTGGGCTTTTCAGACTCTGTACATACTTGTTTTTGTGAAATGGTTGGTACAGCCACTGCTGACTGACACACATGTTGTATTATGGCAGAGAAGAGTCTGGGTGGCTCCACAGATGTGCTACGAAATGTTGTGTGGTCCTCTGGTTCTGTTCAACCCTGGGACTTGATGTCAGATTTTTTAAGTTCTAGGGGACTCATAAACCTCTGAGGACTCCTGCGTTCCTTTCTTTCAACCTATGCCTAATAGTTGTTTGCTGTAAAGCTGCTAGAGAAGCTGTTGAGTAAAGAGAAAAAGAATAAATAAAGGCTTTTGAAAAGCTACTGCAACCAGTTGGTGTCTGCATTTTGTTCTCAGTATCTTAAAATTAATTGTTCCTCAGGCAGGAAAAGCTCAACTGGAACCAGAAGTAGTATTTTCATCCTTTTGGCATTACTTTATGTTTTGCTTCTATTCCTTTCACATGGATTACTTAACTATGGAGTGTAGATTCTGACTAAACTCAGAAATAAAAATTGAATGGGAAATGTTGGACATTTGTAAAAAATAGCTATGCCATCTATAATGCATTAAACATAAAAGCTTTGCTTGCAGTAACTTAAAAAATAGGAATTTGTTTCCATTTGTGTCTGTTGCAATTAATTACTGAGTAGTGAAAAACACTGTAAAATAAAATCCTATTTATGCTGAAGTGATTGTCAGACATATTAGTTATAAGTGGATCTAGGGTTTGTTTACAAGTGTTTAGAAAAAGCATTTAAGCATTGTTTTACTTTGATAAGTTTCCAGAGACCCAGTCTATAATGTTTTTTTTCCCCTCCCACTAGATTGTTTCAGCTGATAAAAGGGAATAAATGCTGACTGGGTATCTTCTAGTTGTTCTCATCAAAATTAAAAATAAGCATTTTCCCTTTTTGCACAAACTTGACCACATACCATCAAAACATGCTAATAGATGCCAAGAAAACCAAATCTTGTTCAGACCCCATACAGCAATCAAGATTTTCCAGAAATTTAGAGATTAATTTGAGAGATAGTCCATAGTGGCTATTAATTATTTCCTAGCATAATAACCAAATACATGTTTGACTTGCATTGGATTCCTCTGTGATGAGTTTTTAAAAAAGTCAGGGTCCCAGATTGAATAGAAATCTTCCAAAAGATACGTGGAGATTTTTGTTTTAACTTCTCTGTTGCCATGACTTGGTACTGCAGTTCCTGTCATTAGTTTAACTGTTGCTTTTCAGTTTAGAAGTTGTAGAAATTACTGCACTGGGGCTGCAGAATACATTGACATGTCAGTAGCATATTAAATCCTTTGGATGTTTACTTTAGGAATGTGCATTCATATTTTGAGTGAGGTTGTCACTGTTATTTGAGTGAGACTGTCAATATTATTTACATATTCATGGCCCACAGAGCAGTCAGGAGTAGATTTCCCAGGACAGGCAGTGGAAGGACCTTGGCAGTCCTCAGAGATCATTGTGTAAGGATGTAGGTAACAGGAGATGCACCAAGGCTGATACTGCAGAAATTAAGCAGCATTGGTGCCTGCATGCAAGTTGTCCAGGTCTGTCCTGCTGGTACCCTGGGAGCCTTGGGACACATTTCCATTCTTTTTTCTGACTCTGTGGGTGTTAAGAGTTCTTTCCCCAGTTCAGTAATTCTTACAATCTCGAACTCTGAGAGTTGAGTGGCACCAAAGGAGGTTGCTTGGCTTAAAGAGGAAGAGAAATAAAGACCTAAAGATAAAGCCTAAGATCAACAGTTTCAGATAAGTCAAATAATGCCAGCTGAGCCTTAAGTAGGCAAAGCAGCTGCCTGCCTGGCTGTATCAGTCTTAGGCTTAGAAATGTGAAATGAGAAAAAGGGCTGAAGGCAAATGATGAGACTGACACAGATCAGAGATGAGCCCAGACAGGCACTTGTGAAGCATTTCAGGAGCAGTGTTAGTGACACTAAAAAAACCCAAAATTAATCTCCTGTCATTTTTAAACACTATTTCAAAATTTTTTTACAATGACCCCATGCTTTTCAAGACAGCTGTCTAGTACATAGTAGCAGCAGTAGTTATTTACAGTCAGCAGATCAGCAAGGTTCAAACCACACTGCATGTTCTAATAAAAGAACTGTGCTGCGTACCAAGTGGTCCAGGATCCTGGTTCTGATATGAGAGTGGATGATTCCTACTACTTCTACTGTGGGGAAAGGATGATTGGTGTGAAATTTATAGTGATTTAATCAGAGTTCGTGTAGGGAAACTGCATCAGCCCAAGAGTGGAGTGGTATGGGTGCACTGATACCAACCCTTGGACTGTGATTCATAAAAACTGCTGCACAGAGTCTCACCATTTGATGTATTTTGTTTTTGTTTTTCATAAAAAGTAAAGTTGTGGGTTTTTTTGTGAAAAGATACATCTATTTACAGGCTTAAGGCACTAATAAAAGCCCTGCTGTGTCTGTAATAACTCTTGAGCTTTTCACTTCATTTTTTTCTTCAAAGTGCTTTAGAATACCAACATATTGAATGGCTGAAGGAGAAGCATGTGCTTACTCAGAGCATCACAGAGAAGGAGAAGAAATACAACGAAATGAAGAATAAGCTATACCAAGCTGCTGTTGCTCAGAAAAAGGCATGTTGACCCTTCCTTTATGAATCATCCATCTTATGAAATATTCAGCTTTGCTTTGACCAGCTAGAATTGTTTTAATATTAAGAGTTTATTTGCAGTCTATTGTATATAATAACAAAATATATCAGGTTCTTCAAAATTAGCATAGAAATAGGTTGAAGTGATCTGTGGAAACAGCCAAGAAATTTGTTATAATGCCATCAAAGATTTTGTGAGGCTCCTTTCACATGCCTGTGTGCATGTCTTACAGATATTTAAGAGGTGGACTCCTTGATTAGGAAGGATGATGTTTTGCATACTAGATAAATAATGTGCTACTTTTCCTCAGTGGCATATTAGAATTGTTTATTTTCTCCTAAGCTTGCTTTTTGTGAAATAGTTGGAATGGAAAAGCTGATAAATTGATTGTAAAACCTCAAGAATAATTGTCAGTTTTATACATTGGATGTGTACAGGTTATGAATCCTACTGCTAGCATTTGTTAAAATGGAGGTCAGCAGGAGCAAAAGAAAAAGCAAGCATTTTTTTCTTTGGGGATTGTGAGTTTGGTTTTTTTATATGTGGCCCTTTTAAGGAATGAATTTAGTGATTCTCAAGTAGAGTTACTGTTTGTTAGTGCAGTTTGTCACTGACCAAGTGGTGAGTGACAGCTGTGCATCTTCTAGTCACAGCTGGGGATCATTTCCCATCTCCGTTAATAGTTTCCCATCATGGGGATTCAGAACCTCCAAACAACACAGCACCTCTGCTTGAGGAAGGAAAATCCTAAAAGCTGTCACAGCTTTGAAACCATATGCAGTGTAGATTTAATTTTTACTGGATCTATCCAGGCATTATTTATCTCTGTGTGAAATGTCTGTTTGGCAGAGAAAGACTCTCACAGATAATAAACAAAGGAGGATGCGAGAGAAACTACAGCTTTTGGAAGCCAAGATGGAAGAGCTAGAAAAAGAAAACCAGGTGTTAAATAGGTAATGAACTTTGCTTTTTCTTAGCTTGAGCAATGTTTTGTGCCCAAGATGTGACTAACAAATATGAAGTAATTTTGAAAATACATGACAGATTTGTAACTGAATTCAAGTCCACTGGTATTTTCAGCACTAGAATGACTTGAATGGAGTCCATTTAGTGTGGGTAGTTGAGACTTTTGAAAACAACTGCAGGGCTATCTCTTTGGGAACAACTTAGGGATCATTAGGCTGCTTAGGGAAGTGGTTGAGTCACCATTTAGATGTGGTACTAGTAGGGGGATATGATTTAGGGAAGAACTTTGTGGAACAGGGATGATGGTTGGACTCTGATCCCAATCGTCTTTTCCAACCTGAAAGATTCTACGAGTCAATGAAAATGTAAGTCTGTATTTGTTGCTACTCTAATTTGTTTACTTAACTACAATAAAATTATTTATTTAAGGTTGAATGTATTGATTTAAAATAATTATTTTTCCTTCTTTATCAATTTAGTGATAGAAACTTGTAAGGGATCAATTTTTATAACTTGGCAGTGTAGGAATTAGTATTATGAGCTTATTTGTTGCTTTATTAAAAAAAAAATTGGAAGTCTGACAGGGTGAGACACAGTGTGATTTATGCAGGTTTATGTAAGATGTGCAGGGGAAACATAACCCCAACTTTCAAAAAGGGTAAAAAGACCCCAGTAGCTACGGGCCAGTCAGTCTTACCTCTGTGCCCTTCAAGATCATGGAAGTGGTTCAAAGGCACATGGAAAATAAGGAGGTAATTGGTAACAGCCAACATGGCTTCACCAAGTACAGATCCTGCCTGACAAATTTGGTGGCTCTTTATCATGGGTCCACAGGGTTGGTGGACAAGGGGAGAGCATTGACCTGTGCAAAGCATTCAGCACTGTCCTGCATGACATCCTGGTCTCTAAAATGGAAAGATATGGATTCAGTGGATGGACCACTCAGTGGGTAAGGAATTGACTGGCTGGTTGCACTCACAGAGTCGTAGTCAGTGTCCATATGCAGACCAGTGATGAGCAGTGTTCCTCAGGGCAGTTTGTACCGGGACCAGTGCTGTTTAACAACTTTGGTGGCATGGACAGTGGAGCTGAGCGCACCCTCAGCAAGTTTGCTGACAACACCAAACTGTGTGGCAAGGCTGACGTGCCAGAGGGAAAGGACTCCATTCAGAGGGACCTTGACAGGCTTGAGAAGTGGGCCCATGCCAACCTCATGAAGCTGTGCATGGTCCTGCACCTGGGTCAAAGCCATTCCAAGCAGGGTGACAGATGGAGCAGAGAATGGATTAAGAACAGCTCAGAGGAGAAGGACTTGGGAGTGTTGGTAGATGCGAAACTCAACATGAGCCACCAATGTGTGCATGCAGCCCAGAAAGCCAATCATACTCTGGGCTGCCATGAAAGGAAGAGTGGGCAGTGGGTCAAGGGAGGCGATTCTGTCCTACTCTGCTCTTGTGAGACCCCACTGGGAGTACTGTGTCCAGTTCTGGAGCCCCCCAAACACAGGAAGGACATGGAAGTGCTGGAGTGAGTCCAGAGGAGGGTTATTGAGATGATCACAGAGAGCTGAAGCACCTCTCCTGGGAAGACAGGATGAGAGAGTTGGGGTTGTTCACTCTGGAGGAGACTCCAGGGAGATCTTACAGTAGCTTTCCAGTACCTAAAGGGGGTCTAGAGAAAAAGTGGGGTGAAACTTTTTATAAGGACATGTAGTGATATGAGGAGGGGAAATGGCTTTAAACTGGAAGCGGGTAGATTTAGGTGAGACATTAGGAAGACACTCTTCAGTGTGAGGTTGATGAGGCACAGGGACAGGTTGCCCAGAGAGGTTGTGCATGCCCCTTCCCTGTTCAAGGCCAGGTTGGTTGGGCCTTTGAGCAGCCTGGTCAGTGTGAGGTGTCCCTGCCCACAGAGGGAGGTTGGAACCAGATGATCTTTAAGGTCCCTTCCAACTCAAACCATTCTATGATTTTTTTAATAGCTTATTCAGTATTGTTTTTGATTCTATGGTTTCTTTTAATAGCTTATTGAGTATTGTTACAGTAGTAACAGCCAACTGAGTAACCACATTGCATACAGTGACATTCCCCAGGATCCAGCTTTTCTCTCCAGCTGTGACATTTTTGATTTTCCATACGGTACCTGAGCAGAAGGGCTGCACTGCACTTCCTTGAGGAACTTGCTAGACTCCTCTGAGGAGAACAGGGTAACTACTAGAAGTAAGAGAAGGTGTTTCTGCTGTCCCCTGCAGGATTAATTTGGAAAAAATTACTGTGTCCAATCCAGCTTTGCCAAACAGAATGTTCACTTATGTCTTCCCCCAGTAGCTGATGGTTGCACAGAGCTGGCCTTGCCTCTCTGTCCCTGCCCGTGGATGTTGTCTTCAGCAAGACTTCCCCTGGTGCCAGGGGGCAGGGAGGGTGGTTCATACAAACTAGGGAAGCCTCTGAGGGCAGAAAAAGGGTAGCAGCAGGAGGAAGAATGATGGTTATCTACTGGTTTGTGGGCTCCCTTTCTCAGCCTATGTCAGGCTCTTTGTGCAAGAGGTAATTTTGTGTCCCTGCAGCAGGAGGGGTTATCTGCATTTGTAGCATTTTGAGCTTTTTGGAAATATCATCAGCCTCAGAGCCTTAAAGCAATGACTTTGTAGTGTGGCTCCTGAAGGCTGGGTGGAGGTGTAGTGAGCAGGGCATCCCTGGGCTGTGCTGCTCTCCAGAAGACTGCTGGAACTTCCACTCCAGGGAACCCCTGCACCTTGGGAAGCCCCCTTAGCCCCCTGCCCCAGGCCCTGCAGTGGCTGGGTTCCATGCTGGTCCCTCTCCACCCCCAGCATCCCAGCTGCCATTGTTTGTACCTCCCAAGGTCAGAGTGCCACGGAGCAGTCTGTGACCTGTCTCTTATACNACAAAGTGCAGTTAATTCAACAAGCTTAATCTTGCCTTTTATTGTGCAAGCTGACCGTGACAGTGTTAGTCTGCAGTCTTCGTTACTTGCTTATGAACATTGTACACTGCTTTACAATCACTTTAATAAAATTAAATTTCCTGAACTGAAGAAAATAGTTCAATTATTTTTAGAATAACATCCCAGATATCCATAGCACAGAGATAACAGTCATATTTTATCAAAATACATTCTCAGTAGAAGAGACTTTCAAAACATCTTAATCGAGAGAGTGTTTAATCTCAATGTTGTCCCTGGATTTTATGTACATGATTGATTTAATGATTCAGCATTGTTTAAGGCAGTAGTTATGCATGATATAACATCCTTAGATTGCAGAGCTCAATTTTTAATTAAAGCAATGCTTTAAGGAGCTCAGATGGCCTGTCATGAAGACACATGCACCACCCCAACAGGAAAAAACCTAACGAATGAACAAAAAAACCCCCAACAAACCCACCCATAGGAAAAAGAGTAGGAGCAACCCTTCTCTCCTAGCAGAGGTCCTTAATACAGACTTTGTTTGTTCTTCCTGCAACTCATCTATTGAGTTTTTAAAATTACAAAATAAAAAAAAAAGGAGTCTTTGGAAACACTTCAGTTGTAGAGAACCCAGACCTTCCTCCCTCAGCTCCATTTTTTGGCTCCATCTATAGAGGAATAGCACTGTAAATTTTTTTTTAACTATCTCTGAAGTCTAGCTCAAGAAATTACCTGTTTGTAGCTTTGGGGTTTTTTTTGTTTTTTTGTTTTTTTACCTTGAAAACTGTACAAAACCTGCAACTAGGTATCAACTAGGTAGTTTGTTCTCTGGTGTCATCCTGTCATGGATTGATAGCTATGGAGCCCATTTAGCCTCTGTGAATGGAGATTGCTTCACCTCCAGGGCCTTAATATGGTCCTCATGATCATGGTGTTGATGAGAATTTGGCTGCACAGCAGTCTGGGACTGAGCTAAGAAGAGACTATCAGCTTCTGGAGCCTCACTTTGGTTTTGCATCCCTTATTTCTACCCTAGCAGCCCATGTCTGGAAATTTTCTTGTCACTGGAGATTTCTGCCCATCCATGTACAAAATATGTTCTGGGCCTGGCTTCAAGACCAGGGGATCTAAAACTGAGGAAATACTCCTGGAATGATTAGTGAGTGGAGGAGAAGAATTGATCTAATGATTCTGATTTGCTAGTTGTATGGGAAAATCGTTGTATTTTAGAAGTAAAAAATGATTTCTAAGTTTGGGGTTTTTGGAGTTACATTTGTTAAGGATGCCTCCTGGAAATAGATGAAGTTGCAGATGAAATCTCTATACAAATAAGCCAAACAGACCATGATGCTTCCACTGATGGATAATGCTTTAGTATTAACTGTCAGTTGTGTTCAAGTGGGAGAGTTCTCTGCTACATTTATATGCTTTGTACCAATGTAGGTAGTGTGATGGCACCTAGCTGGAGAATAGCTGCTACACTTAACATATTATATCACTGTAGAGGTAACATCTGTTTCAGATATTGATTGAAAGCAGTGCAGAGAATGTAGTTACAGAAAACACAGAATTATTGCTAAAAAGGGAAATTTAACTGAGTGGGAAACTAATTGAAAGTGCTGTTGAGCTAAGTGCTGCTGATAGGTTTTAGTTGTCCTTCAAATTTTCTTCAGCAGGGACTAGTTTGGTGCTGGTTTGTGGCCAGAATGCCATGCAGTGCCATAGAAAGCAGATCAGGTCATTCTTAAGCTGTCTCTTATA